>OMKN01068146.1:0-10788 GCA_900302345.1 Melanonus zugmayeri
AGTGTGGGGGGAGACGAGCGAATGCATCGCAAGCCAGCTCACCTTTTTCCACAACAAACCTCTAACCTGAGGTTAGCGCCCGTGGGGTCAATAGTTATAAGTTAACCCCCGATAACCCCCCTAGCAGTGCTAAGGCTCATATGTCGAGTAGCACTTCTTCTCGACTTTGATTACATTATCATAAGCCTCAAACAGTGTGGTTATTCACCAGAGTTGGTAGGACAGCGTTCCAACAACACATTTGGGAAGGATTCAACTCGAGGTGGGGGGTAAGGGGCGGTTCGGCTGCCAAACAACCACAGGAGGAAAACAATAAAGGTTTGCTAATTAAAAATGTTGAAGGGGGAGAGACATGGCTATAGGAAATCGTGTTGCAGAGGCATGGTTGTTCTTCCTCTATCAGTGGAAGCAGGGGTGTGTAATTATGTAGACGCTCTTGCTGTGTGGTTCCTCGTACAGAAAATTGGTGGACATCTTGAGTCAAGGCTCACAATGTGAGCCAAATAGTGGAGAGTCCTATCAGAGAGAGAGAGAGAAAGAGAATGAGGGGGTGCTACTGAGAAAGAGAATGTGAGAATGATACAAAGGGTGAGATACAGTGAGAGGAAGACAGAAAGGTAGAGAGAGAGAGAGAGAGAGAGATAAAGAGAGAGGGAAGGGTATGTTCACTTCTTCAGAGGTAGGCAGGTAGAGAAAAAGTTACAGAGAGAGCGAGAGAATGTTACATAAAGATGGAGATAAAGATACAGATAGTGAGAAAGATACAGAGTCCGAGAGAAAAAGAGACATGGATGAGGAAGAGAAAAATTAGGCAAATTAGAAATGAGTAAGAGAGCCAGAGCCAAAGAGAGGTCCTCGCTCTCTCCTTTCCGACAATTCTTCCCCCCCCCTCTCTGTCAGTGCTATTTCTAGTAGCCGGCGTCCCGTCCAATGAGACAGATAAACACCACTTAGACGACGAGCGCCATCTGCCGCCTCTCACATTCATCCTTCCGTCTCTCCGGCGGCGACATATCCCGATGGGACTGCTTTGATAATTGCGACGCATTCACGTCCATACGCGTGACTCAAATTGCAGGCCTCAGCGAGAGGAGCGGAGAGAAGAGGAGCATGCATGTCAACGGCAAATGAAACGTCGGCGGTGGAACGAGTAGAAACGCATACAAAGTCATGTTCGCATGGTCATGCACAGAAATGGGTGTAATAGCACTTTGAGGCATGTATACACCTGTTTTGGGAAATCAACATGGAAGTGTGTATGTAAACACACACACACACAATCCCTTCCACACACTAGTGGTCGACCAATATGGGTTTTTCAGTGGCCGATGCCAATGCCGATATTTAGAGAGCAGGGCGGCCGATGGCAAAGGAGACACAAAATGTATTGTTTTGTCTGTATTCATGTTTTCTTTGTCTGTATGAGACTTATATTGTCAATAACACATGTAAAAAAAATAAAAAAAATAAACAAAAACAAAAAAACATATATATATATATTTAATAATTATAATTTTTATAATGCCGATTATCAAGAGGCCAATAATCGGCCCGATTAATCGGCCGACACACACATGCACAGCAGTCCCACCTCACAAGAGGTGGGGGTCACCTCACACAACCCCTTCCACATATGCACACACACAGAGCTCTAACAACCACACACATGCACACCTTTTATTAACCGCACCTATCCACACACACACACCCCACACAACTTGTATTGAACACACCTATCCATACACACACACACACAGGCAGATGAAGCGATGAAAGCCTCAGATGGGATTAGTCCCCACCCACCCCAGCTGGTTCCCGCTAGGGTTCTTTCCGTCTGAACGGTGTTTACCCAGAATGCCGTGCTGTTGCTTCTGACCTTTAAATAACCGTGCATCTGTCTGGAACCGCTGTTTGATATTGAAGTTGGAGGCAGGAATCAATTTGACGTGCAGAGAAATATCCATTTCATGAAGATGAAGAAGATGAGGATTATTTATTTATCATTGCACACATACAAGTACTATACAACAAAATGTGATCTCTGCATTTAACCCATCAGTAGCAGCGGCAGCCACAGTGGAGCACCCGGGGACCAACTCCAGGTCTACTGCTGGTCAAGGGCACAGGCAGGAGTATTTACTTAACATGCATGTCTTGGTGTGGGAGGAAACTGGAGCAAACCCACATGAACACGGGGAGAACATACAAACTCCACACAGAAAGTTCTCCCCCAGGGTTTGAACCCAGGTCCTTCTTGCTGTGAAGCAGCAGTGCTAACCAGTGTGCCAAGCGGTAGGCCTATGCCATAGGAAGAGGGGAAAACAAACAAACGGGGGGAAATAAACAGCTAAGTAACAGCTTGACTTCACTTTTATCTGGATCGCTCTCACAATGAGTTTTTATTTTTATCCCGTTATGAGACTAGTCACTGCATATGAGTGGTGATGAACAGGTTTATTTCATGTTTTATTATTGACAAGAGACACCCCTCCGTCACTGCTGGGTTGAATTATGCCACCCAGAGTGCACTGCCCAGCGAATCTGTTGGCAGTTGTGGCACTGGCACACACACACACACACACACACGAGTATGTTCTTCCCAGAGCCATAGAGAGAGTTGCATCATCTCTGTTCACTCCATCACACCAATTATTTTAGAGCATTGGCGGATCATAGAGACACTAGCTGCAAGCAACTAAGAGGACGTTCGCATTAGCATTCGGGTAGTGTATTGCGACCTCTTAGTCACAATTCCCTCCATAGAGTAAAGTCTATGAAGCGTTCCATTTTTGAAAGTGTTCTTCTTTTGCAGTGTTTTACACTTGCGTGTGCTCATTATCGCCACCTAGATTTACCAGACTAACAGCACGGATGTACCTGTACAACATTATTGATACATTCAGGCACCAATTAAGGTTGATTTCGGTTCTTTCCATTGAGTTAGCTAGCTAGCAGTCACAAAATGTTTACTTTAGTTCCGTTTTTCAGCATATCTTTTCATTTTTTTGGCATCAATTTATTAAAAAAATGTCACAACCTAAGTGTAGCAATTGTGATAATTGTTTTATAAAAGCAAAAAAGGAAGAGGATAAGTGTTATAGCGAGTCCTAAAACTGCTAAAGTTATTATAGTTATTATATTATAGTTGTCAGGATGTGTACCAGAATAAGACCCAATTGCAGACCAAAACCAGAGATGCGGAATAAAAGATGATTTATTCTGAGGTACAGAGAAATTAATATGAATAGTACAAGGTGAATCATGGGAAGCCAAGGTAAAGCGGGGAACAGCAGGAACCAAGGCAGGCAGGGTTGCGGGAGCAGGGAGGACCAGCAGCCGGGTAGTTGTAGGGAGGGACAACACGAGGAGAGAGGCGTACAGGGGAAACACTACGGACAGAAACAAAACGTAAGCCACGGGAAACACAACACATACACATAAACAAGATTGCTAGATCGTAAGATCAGGAACAAACTCTAAATAGGCCTAGATAACTTATACCAACAGATAATCTGGCGAAGCATGGCTGGAAAACCGGGGAAGATATACTGCTGGCTGATGAAGGTGATGAGATG
The DNA here is from genome assembly GCA_900302345.1 of Melanonus zugmayeri. NCBI lineage: Eukaryota > Metazoa > Chordata > Actinopteri > Gadiformes > Melanonidae > Melanonus > Melanonus zugmayeri. Next base: position 3,576 of record OMKN01068146.1, read on the forward strand.
CAGGTGTGTAGCGGAGGCAGGCCCGGGAGCCAAGGCCACGACACACACACACACACACACACACACACAAAACATAGAAACAGAACATAGAACAGACAGGGTAGGGAAGAACATAGGGAAACGGGACTGAACCGTGACAATAGTTCCCAAAAGGGTCACCAAGTAAGTTTGTGTGTGAATCTTGTTTTACCATGAAGACGCAAGAAACTAACAAAAATAGGGGGAAAGATCCTTGCCCAGCTCACCATTCAAATCACCACAAGCCAAAAACACAAATTAACTGTTTGACCCGTCTGTTGAAAACTGTAAGTTGATTAAATACAGATGTGGGAATGGATGAGTAATCTTAGGCCTAGTCCATGTGAATAATTATACAATTTTTAATTAATGTGTTACTTTTTTAAATCCACACACATATCTACCTTCTTAATAATACACATAATACACAGGGGAGGAAAAGATAATATAGAATGAATACGTAATAATGACTCACACATACGGGTTACTATAATCACGTCATGTCCGGTGACCACACATAGAATTCTGGGTAATGCAGTTCAGTTCAATGCACAGTCATCACCATGGTAGGACTCCGCCTCTCTTGCGCTTCGGCCAATGGGGAACATAGTGGGAAGTACCATGGAAACTCCTCCCCTTTGGTTTAAAGGGAGCTACAAACAGATGGCCCCTCCTCTCGGTCGTCACTAGGACCTCTTGGGTCGGCTTAGAGGTGCGGTGCACCGCGTTTGTTATTTTCATAGAAACCTCCTTTTGACTATCGTCTCCTGATTCGAGATTCCTTTTAAACCGCAACAGCGGTCATTATTGTAAAACTTGAACATGTGGGGAACTTCGCCCACCCGGGGGAACTCCGCCCACCCGGACCAGCTACTAAACGTTGGCGAAATAACCTGTTTCATACAGCCTCAACAACAACGCATGACTGCACAACGGCGAAGGCTTTTGACTATTTAATGATATATCTTCTCCAAAACTTACAATACCACTTCCAATACATAACAACATAATACACAATGGATTTGTAAAATGTCAGAAGAATGACTACAAAACAATTTTTGATTACAATATTTTTGTAATGTTTTATGATTTGCTTGATGAGTACTCGAGTACAGGTTTGCACCCCTACTATGAACACGGAACGGTATGAAAATGTTGACAGGTTTTGACAGATATTTTAAATGTATTTATTTATTTTTGGACAGCGAGGTTCTTCTTCTTGTTCTATGATTTCAACACGGATTTGTTGTTCACGATGTAGCATTATCAGGGCAGAAATAGGGTGTGTACCCAGGAAGCATTGATGAGTGAGTTTACTGTGTCCTTTCAGATTTGAATGCGCCAGAGATGCAGGACGCGTCCCGAGCAACATCACTGTTATATGTCTAGACTCCTAGAGCGGCTGCAAACCTCTTCAGACAAAAACAGCATTGAACTGCATTGGAACAGATCCAGCATTACAGACAAAAAACTGAAGAAAAAAAACCGGCTGAATGGCATCGCTCATGGCTGTCCAATTCTACACACACAAGGACAACGAAAGAAGGAGAATATTGTCCTTTTAAGTGTAGGCCAGCACAAGGCTCCACACATACACGATAATCTGCCAGCCATGCAGGGCCTATGGGTGGGGAAGTGGGGGTGTCTGGGTGTGTAATGTGATTTAGATGATGGTGCTGTTGGTGTGTCACCACTGTCTCGCCACCGCCACCCCTCCCAGCACGCCAGAGACAGTCTCTCATTACACACCCTGCCACCGCCATCAGCCTCCACGCCGAACCGGCGTCGTGAGGGAGGAGGAGGGAAATATCAAACTTGAGATTCCTTCAGATGACGCAAGAAGGTACGGGGCACGGGAAGACAGATCCGCGAATAGACGGAGTGACGTGGTTCTTTTACCATGGCTTGACTGCCAATTAAGACACGATATGTGTGACTGTGTTAACACTGTGTAAAAATGGAAGTGCCTGTTTCAATGGTTTGTCTCAGCTGCCTTAGATGCTGCTGATATTCTGGCATCACCCTGACATTGTTACACACCACTTTGGTCCTCAACCACTGATTTAGTCACTCCAGTTATGGCTTATGTGTCAGTTGACAGATTCAAACTTCGCAAATTGTACTGTGGGAGAATTCTAACGTGTGATGCAATATAGTTGAGGATATTCAAGTACTTTTTCAATATCAAAAGTATCAAATGTATTCAAATGAATCCGAATCTGATAAAAGTAAATATGAAACTTTTGCATGTTAGAAGTTGCTTTTCAAATGTTAACTTTTTACAATGTAGATATGGAGATTAGCAATAGTCATCTTTGCAGGTTTAAAAACTACAAAAAACATTCTGTTAAAGGTAAAATATTAATATTACAAAACTGCCACAACAACATTGTTTTGTCACTATACAGGCAGTGGACGCCCTCATATTCAGGTTATTTTCACATAACCTTGTAATTGGATTCAAGTAAGTACATATACTGTCATGTTTACACCTTATTCTGATGACCCTGAAGAGACGGAGGTTAGAATACTTTTTTATAAGACACTCCAGGCCACTTGTTTATCCAAATAACCAAGATTTATCTCTGATAGTGTGTATTGAATAGCAGATTGATACACTTTTTATCGTAATACCAAATTCATGGTGCGATTATCCGGATTTTAAATGTGTTTGTGTGTGTACCGGTGTAATGATCAAACCAATGGAAGAGACTGGAGACAAGTGGTGAACTCAAAGGCACCGAAAGAGACCAAATCTTCAAGTACAAAAAGGATTTGGCCAAACAGGACTTTGAACATTTGAAACAAGGGCACACATTCTTTTGTGCTTTTTTATGTCCTTGTGGTTTTTCCTACTTAAGTCTTAATCAGAAAGGGCTACTATCTCCTCGAACCAATTATTTGATTAGAAAGAAAGACTGTTCATGAATCATTCAGGCTAGGTCATTATGAGTAGAAGAGGACAATAGAATCCCAGGGATCTGGAAAACATCACAAGGTTAGCCTCAGAAAAATGTCTTCGCCATCTACGAATAATTATGAACTCAAAGACACCAGTATAAGTACATAGAGGCAAAATCAGACACGCATGCATGTGCGTGCTACCCCCACCCCGGTGATGCTTAAATTTAAAAGCAAGTAGTTACACAAAGTTAAAGGTGACTAAAAACAGGTTCTGCCTATTCCCTAACTTGAACTGAAGAAAATATAAATATATTTTTTAAATGACAGGAATGCTGCAAATAAGAACGGAAAACGACATTGCAGATAAATATAGTGAGAAAAATTGAAATCTCAAGAGGACGTGTTCTGGTTGATCCGATCACACCTAGATGGCTACTTACAGGTGTAATGCTTCCAATATTCACTCAAGATACAAGTATTCATATATCAGATTCATTCATTCAGATCAATAATATATTCATTCAGATCTGAATATAGCTTGACAGTATAAACACCCTTTGCTCATCAAGACTCTGAGGTGTTCTTCTTTCCACAGGTTTATTGAGAAGGCAAAAGATTTTGTAAAACTGAAAAAAACACAATCATGTTCCTGATTTCTTGTGTAAAAATGTGAATAATGAACATGAATTAAACTGTATGTAACATAGTTAAAATCCACTATACAATCACTGCAATGTATTGTACAGAGTATAGGAAATGTAACCATTATGGGTAATCCTCAAAGCTACGGAGGATTTGCTATTGAGATGGAGCATGCGGTGTTTGTCCACAAGAGATGACCATTCTCCTTTGTTGTTTTTTTGTCATAAATTCAGATGAGCAATAAAGCTGCCATTACCACAAACCTGACCAGCTCCGAGAGATTCATTTAGACAGAAGACATCTCACAGTGGTCCACACATGCACCACCTTACCCTAAACGTCTCTCACAGCTATCTGCCAGAAGAAGCAGCATTTCACAGTCTTACTCTCAGACAACAGCCAAACACTATGGCTTCAGGCTATGGTCAAGACACCTCTGCACCCAGTACTGATGAACAGCCACTCTCATCTGTCTTGCATGAGCTGAATAGGTTCAACTAAATATACCTTTCAGCCATAGAAACAAAAGAACATTAGTTCAAGGTTTCCATGTTCCATTGTTGTTCTCCATGGAAGAAGCATTTTCTTTTGGCTACCTGATGACTGACGGGCATTAATACCTGCCTTTTTTTGTTATTTTATATTACTTTATTTTATTTTTTGCTCTTTGCTCATAACATTTTCAGTGTATGGCCTGACTTCTTCCTCTTATGCTGTTATGCCTATGTGCCTTGCTGTTTACTGATAACGTTGAAATAAGGCAACTCTGTGTTGGTAACAGAACTTAAAATATCTATGTCGGTTTACATTTTACATTACAATGTAGCAATAAAGTATGTTACAAAAAGGTTTTGAAAGATGTTTCTTTTATCCAATACAGTAGTAGACAAAACAACTGCACAGAACTGCATAGCCTGAACTATGTAGGAATGTTATAATCCTTGTGTTTTAACATTTAATTAAAAAAACCCCACAAAATTCAAATGTCTGCATTCATTTTGCTCTGTATTTTAGACCTACTGACAAAAGGCAGATCAGCTTAGACCATTATCATTTCAGAGTTGAGCAAAATACTGAGTCAATGCCCTGCGAGTGTCCAGTGGTGTGGTCAGGGAAAGGTCCTTCCTCTTCCATGTCCACCTCTCTTTAATCAGCCACATTTTCCAGAAGATGTGCCTCCAACTCTTCCCCTCTGCTCTCACATATGTTGTGTAATATGCAACAAGCTATCACCACCTGATTAATAATCTTCTACAGACATTCTTGCTCGACTCAGTTTGTAATTGAACCGTCGCTGGTCTTGTGTTATGCCCAGCGATTCAATGACTTCTACAGTATATGAACTGCTCTCACAGCCATCCATGTGAAGATCACAGCCCATCGTTTGCTGTGAGCAAAGCCTCCTCTAGTCGATGCTCCTAGGGCCAAACACATCTAGCCCAACGTTTGTGAATGAAGGGTCAGTTGAGAGAAGTCTTCTGGAAGATTTTCTGGGCATTGACAGGGGCTCTTAGTCTCTTGCAAGTTATGCACTGATGCACGCTGCTGACTTTCCTCTTGCCACCGACTATGCAAAGGCCTGCTGTACGGACAGCTCCCTCTGTGAAAAGACAACCTTGATGGTGTGTCTGTTCATGACAGTGTTTCACCAGCAAGGCTGCAATGTGATGCTTGCCTGGAATAATCACCGGGGTATTTTCATTCTGATCGAGGATTGCTGCGTTGAGGCGAACTCCAACTCTCAGAAGACCACCATCATCGATAAAGGGATCTAGATTCTTCAGAGGGCTGCTTTTGGGAAGCGATTCTTGCTTGCGGATGCATGTCAACTCTTGAGCGTGCTACGCGAATGATGGTGTCTTTTGCTTGATCGGACTCTTCGACTGTGCTCGGTATGACATACATCTCCGAGACAGGTATAGGAAATACAACAAAAAAAGGATATACAACATAGGAGTTCTGCTCAATATTAATAATGATGCTAAATGATAATAGTGTATTAGCTCAATGGAAAACATTTCTGGTTTGGTTTGTCGATGAAGGGGATTTTGAGCTGTACTGATGGGGCTGTGGGGGTACACAAGATAAAAAAGGTTAGGTTATTATATATTATTAATATATATATTGCGTAATGTAACACAAAAGAGCAAAGTATTACAAAATCTACAGCGAAAAGATTCCAGTAAAAGCAGGTTAGGTGCTTGCCACCTGGATATCATTTTCCACTGTCATTCTTTGTATGCTTTGAGTGTTTTCTGCCTCACTTGTAATTCATATTGGTTAAGAGTAGGGCTGCCACTAATGATTATTGTATTAATCTAAATGATTCATCCAAAAATGCATGAAATTCATTCAGATAGCTTTGCCTTTGAGATAAAGGAGATAATACATCATCATTATTATTATTATTCATCATTCATTACAGTCATACTGTAAGATATAGTAATATTCCCTATGTTCCTTTAATGTAAACATTTAATTATATTGATATTGGGATTTTTCAACCTGGGCCCCATTCCCATCATTTGGGGTCTAACTGACTAATATGGACAACAACAACAATTGTTGACATTGGTCCAGTATTGAGCAAGAACAAAGCCATGATATGTCTCCATTGTAACCCATCAGGGCAATAGTGCGCGCCAATCTATGGTGTGGCGATCTGCGTCTTTAAGGACGCACCTCCCCTACATCACCCACACACACACCCCCTGCGTCACGCACACACACCCGTAGCCGGGTGTATGAGGGTATTCAAAAGAGTATGGCAGACTCACACAGAAGGAAGAGGTTGGTCTGTCCAGAAGTGTCCATCATCATGCCAACCCTTGGCAACACGATCTGGAAAGTCAGCTGTTTTGTAGGCCGCTGAATCGACCGATCATATACATAATTCGTATTTTTTCTACAATCACTTGCCACGTCATCCACGCTCTAGTCAGCCGCTCATCACCCAGGTCCCCTATTCCCGGGAATCTGCCGCCTCGTCTGGTCCAACATATAAAGGACTGTTTAAAACAGCATATCGAGTATCTCAGGACACAGTTCACAGACACTCTCAAGTGGAGACTCCATCATCACCATACGGAGATGCTTAAGGACATCAGAGATGTAATGACTCCGATGATGGCCACTGTCACGCACCTGCAGGATGAAATGTCAACATTTAATGAGCAATTGCACAGTATGGGTGAGGGAGTTAGCACCATAAAGAAACAAACCCTAGAAAACCCACATCCTTCAGTACAATCGACCTCAATCGACCTCAGTACAAACCACCACAAAAAATATTGCTTTGAAAAGGACCCTAACAACTTTAGGGCCTGCTTTCCTTTTACTCTGCCATTGATCCCCGGAGGGCTGCGTCAGAACAAATGTTCTAACGCATAAAATCTTTGTTACTCAGGACATTCCAATTAAACCAAAATCCTCCACAGAGTCTCTCCGGTGAAACACAAGGTGATGAAGGCGCTAGTGGAGGAAATGCTGGCAACTGACATCATCGAACCCTCATCTTCCGGTGGTCCTTATTCATAAAAAAAAAGATGATACGCTCTGCCCATTATACAGGACATTCTGGACTCACTTGCTGGCTCTGTGGTTTTTTCCACCATTGACCTCAACAAAATTCCAGAGAATCTGCCGCCTC
>OMKN01068158.1:0-11799 GCA_900302345.1 Melanonus zugmayeri
AGCTAGAGGGTCTGCTGCTTATCTTGATGACTAACAGCTAGGGGGTCTCAACAGCTGCGAGCCAGCTCCCTGCTTAAAGAAGAGGAAACCTTAAAAGTATAAAAGAGAGCTATGTAAGTATTTTCCACTACACGTGCAGTGTGTGTGCGCGTGTGTGTGTGTGTGTGTGTGTAGAGTAGCTGTTTCTCACCACATCAGTGTAGTGTTCTGAGGCAGGCTTCCAGTCCCCTCCTGGGTAGCGAGTGTCGTTGTGGAAAACCTCATCCACGAATTCAGTGTGTCCTGCATCTGCTTCCGTCAACAGACTGAAAAACGGAAAACATGGAAACACATAAACGTATGTGATTGGTTTATATTACGTGTGTTTGTTGTGTACACTTTTAACAATAGAGCCTAGCAGCCATCATGATGGCAAACATCTCCAATATAAATAACATAATATTATTAGTGTTCAGCTAGGTTCGGAGTTCAGTTTGATTGTTTTTGAGAGAAATGAAATAATTTGAAGCAGTTGCTATTGGCAAAGAAATAGAATCATACAAAATGTTTTTATTGGCAGGTCAGCTGGCTGGTACCGCCTTCATTTGTCCCCAAACCCAAACACACCACTAAATGGTGTGTTTGGGGCATGAGAGGAATGTATGCAGTGGGAGAGTCTGGACCCATTTCCTGTGTTTATGCTCAGGAGGAACACGTTTAACTGAACGCAGCTTCTCTGTCTCAACAGGTTGCTTAGGGCAGTGTTATGCAAAATACTCTTAAACCAAAACTCCCACAAGAAAATCCTGAATCATAAAATCTTCTATCTCAAATCATCTGGTTACAGTGTTAATAATACGCAATTACATTTAGCATTATTGGTTATAGTAATATTTTTCAGCATCTTTTCTCATATTTTCTTCTCCTTGCAATGTCCTCAATAACCAAAATGTATATCCTTTGTGTATGCCAGGTTATTTGTGTAATTCTTTAGAACGTCTTTTGTCTGACTTTATCGAAGGTACGTTGTGCCATTTTTACAAAAATGATGTCTCACCTTTTCTCTGGGTCAATGAACCATTCGCCCTCCCACTCCCAACCCTTAGGGGGCATGAAGTACTTCTGTTTCAGCTTCAGCTTGCCGGTCACATCTGAGTAATTGTAGCGCCCCACTAATCCAGTGGTCCCCCACTTCCCAAACATCTCGGCCTGGTTCTCATACTATACAAAAAAACACAAAACAAATCAATCATATGTGCCCTTTTTGTTTAGTTTTTTTACATTACAAACCTCTCATATAATCATTAGAGAGAGAGAGAGAGAGAGAGAGAGGGCAACGTACCAACTCAGCAAAGACACTGAACATTCCTTCTGAGAAGGAATTGAACTTCTTCTCCTCTGAGGACAGGCCCAGCCACATGTTGACTCTAATCTGCACCGGCACCTTGAGCCCCTTATCCTTATCCTTAGCCATGGGGTACTGGGAGCAGGAATGTACCAGATACACATATTAGTCACTATAACACCTCAATGGAAACTGGCTATGCAAACACATCATTTTCGAGGGAAAACCAAGCGCGTGTGTGTGTGTACTGTACAGTATATATACCTGCATGAAGATGGTATGAGTCTGTCCACAGTACTGCCCACAGGCCTGGTCGCTGTACGTGGAGAAGAGCACCTGGTGGGCGGGGACTCGGCTGTACGCCACCCTCTTCTCCCCTCTCAGCATCCAGATGATCACATCTGGCATGCTGTTCTGAGGCTGCAGGCACACGGCAGCCATTGTACCAAATGATGAGGAGGAGAAAGAGGATGAGGAAGAAGAGGAGAAGGAGGATAAAGAGGAAGAAGATGATGAATATGATGATGGTGATGAAGAGGAGGATGATGAGGAGGACAAGGAGGAGAAAGAAGTAGAAGTAGATGAGGAGGAGGAAGAAGTAGAAGATGATGATGGTGATGAAGAGGAGGAGAAAGGAGTAGAAGTAGATGAGGAGGAGGAAGAAGTAGAAGATGATGATGACGCAATCAATCACTCCGATCACTCCCCTCCTTCAAAACATCTCTCCAAAAAGTTTTTAATATTGCTTTTAATGTTGACCTCTTCTCATCTGTCATTCTGACCCTTATTTTTTTTGTATTACGGTGACTTTTATAGTAATTGAAATCATTTTTGTTTGATTACTTTTATTATACTATTTAGACTTTTAACTATGTAAAGTCTCTTTGAGCACTATCCAAATTAAATATATTATTATTACTATTATAATTAATAGTAATAGTTGACCTGGGTTTGGCAACAACGTGGAGACAGCACTCGCCTCCATCTACTCCCTTTTGATGAATTGCGATGGCTCACCTCTTCAGCCAGCTGTGTGAGTTTCTCCACCCATCCCTCTATGGCCGCCACGGTGTCTTCAATGTCCCCGGTCGCCTCCCTCATCTGCACGGCTCCCCCTAGGATGGTCGCCATGGCACTGTCTCGAAGCTTCTTCCGCTGGAGGTCGAGGGAGGTCAGGAGGGCGTGCCCCTTCAGCTCGGGCAGTGGGTAGCTGGCAGAAGACGGAAGGGACACGGTTGGTCGACCGAGGAGATTGGGGATCGAACCCGGCACCTTTCAGCCGGGAATCAAACACCCTAGGAAGAGGCTCTTGACTATCATAAGATTATAGTTGTAAATTATTATTTTTATGAACATAAACCTAAAAGAAAAGACAAAACTAAAACAATAATACAAACCTCAGACATATGTGTCTGTGGTGTAGTGAGTTTGCACCACCCACCCACAGTACAGGGACATGAGGCAACATAGGTGGTGTTTACCTTTCTAGGTCTTCGATGAGTTGAGTCAATAACTTCACCCACACCTCCACCAGGTCTCTGTCTGCGGCTTTGGCACTGATGGCATTTTTAAGTGTATCCAGGTTAGATTTCTTATGGAAGAGAGAAAAGGAGGGGAATAAATATAATGTAGGAAGGAATAATTATACTGTAGAACAATGCAATAAATATTATAAATAAATGGCTGATCATGTATCAGATCGATAAGACAACTTTAAATACGTTTGGTCGACTTTTTAAGCATTTAAACAGCAAAATGATCCTTTGTGTGTAAAAGAGGGGAAGTGCTGTCTTACCAGGCGCCGGGTGATGAAGAGGATGATGTTGACGGTATCCAACCGATGGCTGATGTCTTCCCAGAACGAGATCAGAACCACCACTGGTTTGGTGGCGGCCCAGGGCAGGTAGTAGTAGTGGTTACCTGTATGCACCATCAGTAGCCACACGTTAGGTCAACGGAAATAAATGTCATCTGATCTCACACTCAGTGTGTAGCATTTGGAATTATTTAACTCAAAATTGTTAATGTAAGGGTTGGAGTAATGTTTTTTTAAAGATTTAGATAAATCATTTAATTCAAATGTTGAATTGACAACAATTTTCACCGACTTAACAGACTTAAAAGATGACAATCATTTAATTTGAATGTGCTTATCAATTAATTGTCCAATCGGTGTAGTCCGTTTGCTGTTCAATAGGCCTTCATCACAGATCCGTCATAGTAAAATAGGTGTAGCTCGTTAGGTTAATTATGGGTCTCTATAATTAACCATAATTAACATTATTAGCTATTCTATTACGCCTCTGTGATGAAGGCCTATAGCGAACGTTAAGAGGAATAAAAACTAGAAGAACCGCATTACTGACACTGAGCTCAATGACCACGAGTTATGACTCTGACACACGGGGGCTGTATGTGTGTGACTCACCGTCAAACACAGCACAGCTGTACTGGGTGGTGGAGGCCAATGGCTTGCAGGTGCTGTCCAGTTTGTTTCCATAGTTACCAATGCTGACCTCGAACTGGATCGGCTCACCGGGATCCTGGATCATGCTGGCGTTGTGGAAGACCACGCACAGGCTGTATTGCCTCCGTCGCTGGTATTTCTAATGATGGAAAACGGAACGGAACAGGGAGGAAGGGGGGGAAGAAGAAGAGGGTGGATGTGAAATATGATGTGACTGTTTGATAAAAGGAGAGATAAAGATATTCAATGTTTTTTTTCTTTCGACACTGGTGGCTGATTAAGGTCTGAGAACCTGCGGACTCTCGGCCCTCCAACAGGGCGTGGCTGCTTATCCCTCGGCCCCTTCGTGTGACGAACACAGAAACAACACACGCCTGAAACGGGGGAGGAAACGGGTTTGTGTACCTGGGTCACCAGGATGTCATCGCTGGTGATGTTGTCCACGGCCTTATCTACTTTCCCCTCCAGCTGGGTGGAGAGCTGGACCAGCACCCTGCCCCTGTAGGCCACGCCTTCTCCCTGCAGAGCGGAACAACTTATTGACCCCTCATCATTATGGTGGAGAAACTAGTGGAGGAGAAACAGCTTGGATGTAGTGTGGTGGGTAGGCCTAACCCCTCCCTACATGCTCCATCTCTACCTTGCCGTAGTTGAGGTCCTCGTAGGGGTCAGGCAGACCCGAGAACTCTCTGGGGCTGCCGTACAGGTTGACGTAGCAAGGCCCAAAGGCAGGCAAGAAGCCCACCTCCGACTCCCCTGTTGTGGCTATGGAGAGATCGATCGAGAGAGATCGAGAGAGAGAGAGATCAACGCAAACAGGTTGAATTGATCGGGTGCAGAAGAACGACGAGCCCCGGAAAAGCCGGCTAGTTGTTTAGCGTTCGTGGCCAGTCGCGTGAGGGCGGTACATTTGGTGAGGGTGGGGGGCGAGACAGCCATGTTAACGATACAAGCATCGCAGGGTGGAGGTACATACACACACACAAAAACACAACATGCACAAAACACAACACGACACACGACACACATTTAATATGAGGCTGTGTTGGCGGTGTTGCTTAGCGCGGTGCATTGCTTGGTGAACACGCATGCCACACGGAGCACAAAACAGCGTAGGCAATAATCAACCTGCGTGAGACGTACAATCATCGTTTCCTGCATGTGTGTCTATTGCAGGAGGAGAAGAAGAAAAACAAACAACAACAATGCAAATATCGATTATATGAAGTGAAGCAGTAAATAGTACGTTGTAAACAATATAGGCAATGCATTCTAAACAGGCGGGAACGGTTGTATGAGAGATAAATTGTCATCTAGACCAAATCTCTCACAGAAGCGTTGTCAAGTTCTGTGCTTAGCTCAGACGTCATCGGTCGTCGACCGATATAAAACAAGGGGGCATCATATGCGAATGTATCGTCATATATCTCATTTAATTGATCGGATTGAATCATTTAATTGATTCACGACGCGCATACCTTCAATCTCTCCGCCAGAAGAGGCGATCTTGGCCAGGTTCAGGTATGTGGTTCCAATGGTGTCATTTTTGGTGAGTTTGTCCCTGCAAGCAGGTTGGTGATAACAGAGATCAGCTGATAGCATTCAAATAACATGACACTTTTGAGCTACTAACATGTGACTACAATCAGATTTCATGTTCTCTCACAACTTCTGTGTGATGACAACTGTTGCTATTTTCTTTCCCCAGGCTTCACTATCTTCCCGGAGGTTGAGTTATTACGTTGTTATTTTACACACAGGCTCTATAATACATGGGGCCGTGCCAACAGGATCTCAGGCTGGTAGAGGGGAAGGGAGTGGCCTGCGAAGCCTGAGTCAGACCGGGCCCTGGTTCCTTACAGCGGGAGTTTTTTGTATTTCCACATTATGGAAAAACAGAGACAATTCTTCCTCAAATTCCTTCCTTTCACAATATAAAGGGTATAAGGCTGCTGCAGGAGGACGATACAGATACATGTAGAAGCAAATCTACTACTAATACTTACCAGTCGAAAATGGTCAACTTGATGCGTTCACACATGGAGGGGAACTATAGCACCAAGTAAAAAGGAATCATTAGATTATATCCCCTTTGTTCAAACTTCAAAGAGCTGTGTGCTGAGGTGAACTCTCACCTTGGCTTGAATGCTCAGGACTTGGTTCCATTCTGGGTTAGCGTTCTTCTCCATGATTTGCGTGCTCAGCTGCGGGGATATTGACAGGGATTAAAGCATCTCCTCGCTCTGGATTAATGGATTTACTCAAGATCACTGAACGATCATTTGCAATATATGTTCAGATATGGGATGTATAACTGTACTGCTTGCATGTCTGTCTCTCTGTCTGCCTACCTGTCTGAACTGTCTGCCTATCTGTCAGCCTATGAACATATCTGTGTTCGACATGCAAATGACCATGAATCTGACCTATATGAACAGAACCGACTGAGGGGAACTCCAGATACCTTCTTGCCAGCGAAGGAAGCCTCTAAGAAAGGGTCCACCAAGTTCTTCTTGCCCTCACTTTCCCCAAAGATCCCCTTCATGGTCTGGAGGAACGCATCATCCACTGCAATGGAGGGAAAGACCGGGAAATGTGGCTTCACAATAATGGAGGAGATCAGCTGGAGCTTAGACACACTAAGCTCCATACTTACACACACTTACAAGAAAACGTGGTTTAAGTTTAGTTTTGAAAAGCGTGTGATCAAGTGTGTGTGTGTGTGTGTCTCTTCACCTTCAAGGCCATGTGTGTTGGTGCACATGTGCCAGTGTGTTAGTGTGTGCGCGTGCATGTATGCGTGTGTGAACAAGTATGTGTGTGTGTGTGTGTTTGTGTGTCTCTTCACCACTCATGGCCATGTGTGTTAGTGCGTTGGTGCACATGTGCCAGTGTGTGTGTGTGCATGCATGCATGCGTGTGTTTTTGTTTGTGTGTATGCATCTCTAAAATACAGGATAATTGTTCAAACTCCCATTGTCGACAATATAACAATAACAATAACAACAATGAATCATAATATGTTATATGTAATAACATATGTAATAAGTGAGCAACGTCTTGCTTGTTCTCACTCTGGGGAATGTCCTCGGCCCGGAACACCTTGAGGGACAGTGTGGCCCAGCGCAGGGACAGCCCGGCTGGGAGGAGCAGGTTGCACTCTATGTCATCCTCCTCATCCCCAGCCTCCACCGTCTCCACCTGCAGGAGCACACAGAGAGAGGTAGGGGGAGAGGGGGGAGAGGGAGAGGGGGAGAGTGGCAAGGACAGATAGAGAGAGGAGAGAGGGGGGAGAAGGGAGATGAGAGCGAGAGAGAGGAGGGAGACAGAAAGAGAGAGTAAAGGGGAAAAGAGAGAAGGGAGGGAGAGACAGAAAGAAAGAAAGAAAGAGGATGGGAAGATAATTCAGAAAATTATTAGAACATTTGAAAACTATATGATGGAGATACTTATATCACAATAATAAAAATGTAAAATATCAAAGAGAAATATATACTACACACACACTGTGAAAAGGATAAAAGTCGGCCATGTCACACCGTGCTCTAATACGATGCGAGCATCAGCGAAAAAATCAGTTTGATTGCTTTGTTTTGTATTGAATGTCCTGTCCGGCTGTTTTGAGTCAGACGCCCTGTTTCTATTTCCTGTCGCTCGCGTTGGAAGAGAATGGACAAGGAACGGCTCATTCATTTAGTTGAACGTTAGTTAGAGTTTAGTTCATGGCGACAGAATTGCATATTTAACAGATTCAGTGCGGACAGAGAGCGGCCGAAGTTTAAAAAAAAAAAAGAAGCAAAGCCAGCATATTGCCGGATCTTCTTTATGGCAATGTTGCAGGATCTCTGTGTAAAAAGGGCTAGAGAGCGACTGTAGAGAGGCTCAACTGTAGAGAGAGCGATAACACGGCATGTTCACACAGGAAGAAAAAGAGGAAGAAACAGGAAGAGCTGGGAAGGGCGGTAAAAGGGGCTGCTTTACCGGCGGGTCATCCCCGGCTCCTACGATGAAGAAGCTGACCTTCAGGTAACCTTTGGCTCCAGAGCTGGAGTCCTCTGGGTCGTTTAGCAGGAGCCACTTTCTCATGACACTGTGGGCTGATCACACACACACACACACACAAACACCCAATATACATGCACATACAAAGTATGTGAGAAAGTCCAATTTTGTACCATGATTTGAGCTTATGATAAATAAAAAACACGCAAAATGGAGCCCCAACAGGTCCACTTTACAACCAACACATGTGATTTGTTGGGAGTGCAGGTTTCCATTCATGAGGGACCAGGCACCAGCTCTTACACACACACACACACAGCCAAATCCATATCTTCCACCCCATGAACATGGAAATGACACATATTCGCATGCAAATCCAGGTTGAGTGTTAAGTGACAAAGCAAGCCTCACCAGGTTCATCATAGACATAACCAACGTCCACCTGCAACGGACAAAACAGGAAGTCATTATCTCCACTCATAGCACATATTCGTCACTATTTCTGTTTCCATGATGCACATTCCACATGCACACAACAAATAAAGAGAGAGGGGGGGAGCGAGAGGGAGAAAGAGAGACAGATTGGAAGAGCAAGAGAGGGAGAAAGAGAGAGGAAGACAGAGAGAGAGAGAAAGAGAACATACCATAAACTCCCCCATGAGAGCATCCGCCCTGAGAGAGAAGGAATCGTACACCTGCAGAAGAGAAGAGTGCATCGTTTAGATGTGATTCAACTCTATATATTCATAGAGGATAGATGACGTATTGCTTTCAGGATGAGCAGAAACTTACACGAATGCTGATGTTCTGATCAAACAACTCAGACGGCAACATGCGCACGTTGTAGAATAAGACCTGCAGAGAAATATTACTTTCATTTATTATACATATGCAACATGTAGTTGTTTGCAGATGTCACGCCTGGGAAATGGGGGTTTTGAGATGCAGCCTGTGCAGTTATAGAGGGGTACCTCATCAAAGAAGGGGTTGTTGCCTCTCTTTATCCTTGTCCTGTGGGTCTGTCCACACATGTTCACCTTCACCACTGGTTTGATGTTGTTGCCCGGCAACTGACGACCCTCAATCACCCGTACACGTATCTGACATCAAATTAAAAAATAAAAATATTGCAAATTAATTTATATGCACCCTAGGAAAATAGACCAAAGTCTATATAGATGGTTGATAACTTGTTAAATCAATGTAAATAACTGTAAATAAAGTATACAGAAAAATAAATGATATCTTAAAGACGCTTAAAGAATGAGAAATGTCTTTTTAACCATTTTAGGTCACATCCCTGGTCATATTGGGCACCTATCTAACAATATATGCCTACAAAAATGCCATTTCCTCGTATCCTTATATCAAGATCCCATCAGATTTTCTTCTAGTAAAACAAAATATGACGTCTGCCTATTGGTCACAGTAGCTTGCTAGTCTAGCTGCTGACGACTGCTGACGCACTGAGGTCCTGATAATTTCAACCAATCAGCCACAGGTAGTAGGCTGGTAGCAAAGAAGATATTCATTAGGCCGCTAGCTATCATATCAGCAGCATGTTTGCTATGACACGCCCACTTTTCAACGATCAAATCAAATCCGAACATTATGTCCCGCCCAATATCGCGAGGCCATCGGCTCTTCCGAGATCTGGCCCGTTTCAACCGGAAATATGTCACACTAAGGCAGACCTATGCTCTAGAATTGCCGCTCCTGCTGGACTTTAATGACCCTGTTTACTTGTCCAAAAATGGTGTTAGCATGATTTTACAGTCCAGCTAACAACGCTAGCATGCTAACCTGGAAGTCCTGTGGTTTGTTAGATAGGCGACTCCTTGAACTCCTGTTGCGCCGCTGGGCGGCAGGCACACCTCCGGGACCACCAGCGCCATCGTCCATCCCCTCCTCACAGTCGCCACCTGAGGTACAATCCCCAGATTTGAACATGAATCAATCATTCACAGAATGAAATAGTGAAAGTTCCCACAGGCTCTGACAGTAATAAAAATAAGAAAACTAACTAAACAATGAATTATGGCCTAATGAATTATGGCCTTTATGACACAAATATGAGTGCTATGTTTACCACGGTCACCAGAGTCCAACGCGGTATCCCCCCCTCCCGGGGGGTTTTGAGCAGCGTTGGGTGGAGGATCATAGGCAACAACCAGGTCGATTGTAGCCTAGGAGGAAAAGCATTCTTCTATTTAGTCATTTTAGAGGCTTTTGTCCAAAGTGGCTTAAAGTGAATTGAGATACATGATAGAATTAAGGAACAGGTATGAGTTAGGACATCTTATGCTCAAGAATACCTACAGGTAGGGTGCGTACATTGGGGATCAAACACAGTACCTTTCAGCTGGCAGTCAAACACCCTAACCACCAGTCTAGTATTCATCATTACCGTCATTGGTAAAGAACGAACGAAAGAAGAGAACCTACCCCCATGCTTTCCCCGCTCTCATTGACCAACGGCACATTTTTGGACGGCAGTGAAGTGGACTGACCCACTGCAAGATCTTTCAGGGAGATTTTTGTAGATCCAAGGAATCTAACAAAATGAAACCACAAAATAAGTTATGATTATTTATTCATGTACCGATCACGTGTAGGTATTAAAAATGACTTGGTAAAGTGATTGTCAGTCGTAATATTCATTTAGTTACACTTCAAGATGGTATGTGACATTCACATGTGAACGTTTCTGCGTGGAAAATGTGACCAGTCAAGAGTCAGTTGTTCATAATTTGATAAACGAGAGAGAGAGAGAGAGAGAGAGAGAGAGGAGGGAAATGGGAGGAAGAGAATACCCTGTGTGCTTAGTGACATCACCACCATGTTGCACTCTGGATGGTGCTCCACCCATCCCAGAGCTAACAAACCCTGCCCAGTGAGACCAACAGAAACACACCCAGAGACAGAGACTTGGCCAACATCACACAGCTGCAGTCCAACACGGATTTGATTCGCCAAAGCGTGTTCAGTGAACCAACCTCGACTCAGACTCCCCATTTCCACGGTAACAGTCAGCTGAGTAAAGCTAATGGAATGTACAAGCCATCAATTATGTACACTATAATTCATTATTCTGGAAGGAGGAAGTGTACACTGTACAACTATGTACACTATAATTCATCATTCTGGAAGGAGGAAGTGTTGTTAGATATCAGCTGGCTGTGATCCAAGCTACAGCCTGGATCACAGCATAGTGTGAAGGAGTGCATTAACTCCACTATTGTTTACCATAGGGCTGCCTAATGGTTTTCACTTAAAAGGACAATACCAGTCTGGGTGATCAAACCATCGTAAACGTCTCTCCTGGCTTCTCCAAAACATCCAACCAATAGCATTCAGCATGCGTGTGTGCGTGTGCGTAAAAATGGAAATATAGCACTTTCCTCTTTTGGAATCGATGTGCGTCGGACCGGTCAGTACGGAGTTTGTGGACAACAGTGAATCGCCATACAAGTACTTCACAAAATGTCGTATCACAAAGACCAAAGTGCTATATTGCGATTGTTTACATGTGTGGGAGTCGCCCGCACACGCTAAATGCTCTTAGGCAGAATCGGCCCAAATGATATTGGTAACGGATGTATTAGTAAAGCCAGAAGAGACCGTTAAGATGGTTTGATCACCCAGACCGGTAACTTTCTAACACCTTCCTAATGTGTTAGAAAGTTGCCCACACCTTTTGGGTTAGTGGGTCAAATTTGACCCATGATTTAAGGGGGTGCACTGAGGGGATTGGGAGTACAAGTCCATACTGCGAGAACATAATTGTTCCCAGGGAGGAAGGGAGGGGTGGGTGTCTAGAGTCAAAGATCAAAGAATCTTGTTTGAGGCAAATTTGATCCACAGACCTACCCACAACTTTTCAATGACGCATGCAACAGCCAATATTCTCTGCCGGGTCATATTTGACCCATAACACCACAGATGTAACTTTTATATTTGTATAAAAATATCCAAATCACATGCATTAGTAACCCATGCATTAATA
>OMKN01068165.1:0-12715 GCA_900302345.1 Melanonus zugmayeri
TGCAGCATAAAACACAGACATAAACACAATAAAACACAATAAAAAAAAAGAGAAATAGAAACAAAAATGACTCAAAGCCAAGTTTAAACAGATGGGTCTTAAGCTGCTTTTTAAAGGTGTCCACGGTGACCACAGATCTTAAGTCCAGAGGGAGAGAGTTTGGGAGCCACAACCTCAAAAGCACTTTAGTCTCCTTTAGTTTTAAGCCTATGTCATGGACACATAGGCCATGTGTATAGGGTTCTGACTGACGCTGGTCTACACAGAGTTGTTCATGTTGCTCAAGGCATGGATCCCTTGCCAAGCGCATAATTGGCGAATACAAACTCGACCAGCAGTAACTGTGAAAAAGTGGTCTGTCAAGGTTTCAAATCAACACCATGTAGACTAAAAATACACTTATTAAAATCCCCTTCTGAAAGCTTCATCCACTTGCATGAATGAGTTTTCTTCAGTAGAATATCTCCTTAATGAAACAGGAAACAAAGCGTAACTACAGCCCTTGCAGTTTTTGGTTTCCGGCCCAGGCTCTGTGCTGGGTTCTGCTGTAGCACAGTAGGACTGCTGGATCCAAGATTAGTGAAGATGTACGTTGATGATTGGATGATTGGAGCATGGAAAGGTGGTCGCGTTTCATTAGCTCGGGTCCTATAGGTCCATGCCCTGCTGTGCAGGGAGCGGACATGTTGGAACAGTTGTCCCTGACTACTTTCATGTCTAATCTATGTTGCCCAAAAATCCATGCTGTGCCACTGTGTCCTATTCAAGTGACCAAAGACGTTGTTATCGGCACTAAGAGCTGAGCGTGCGTTCTTCCTTCCGGAGACAGGCGGAGAACAAAGGGGATAGATTAATACTTGGGCTTGTGGACTGTCTATTTCCTTATCTCTCCCATTTTTCGCTGAGCTGTGCAATTACCAGGGCGTCTTTGTTCAGGCAGACCTCCGTGACACTCCATTAGTCTCCTGTGCTGACGCTCTCCATCAGCCATAGTATAGTCGGGACGACGGGCACAAAAGTACCGATAATGGTGTCGAGATAGCAGGCTGAAACAGGGTTTTGGTAATAAAGTAGAAAACAGTCCCAATACAAAGATCTGATACCAAAAGCCATATTAAAAAATTGCTAAATTGAAATTTGAATTTCTGTTATTTTGACACATTGATTTAGATTTAGTTGAATTTTATACAGGAGCAAAATCATGCAAAAGATTGATGTGACAATTATTATTCTCTAATGATTACCCTAAACTGTAAAGGTAATAGATTAGAACTGGATTGATTGATACTGGTTCAATAGGGTCTCCACTCAATACTTGCAATCAAGGAATCACTGGACTACATCCCTATTGAAATACACATTAATTGACCTATGGAAATGCCAATACAACCTTTTTATAATGCTTTTTTTGCTGAAAGACAAAAGGTTCTTATCAAATGTTTGACATAGGTGGCAGCTGTAGGTAATTTATGGAGGATAGAGGAAAGTGTGTGGGTTTTAATGTGTTTCGTTTATATTTGATTGTACATACAACATACAGTATGTGATGTTTGAATTACATTGGTTCACTGAGTCTTTTTTTATGGGTCAAAAGAGCACCCAGAGCAGTAGACCAAAGGTTATAGTTTAATTAAAAGAAAGTTTAATTCTCTTTCTGATTTCCTGAAATTGTGCTAGTCACTTGCCTAATAATGTGGCTGGTGCTATTTGCCGCTGTTATTTTCTCAGTCTGACCAATATGTTCAATCTAAGATCAAAACCTTGGCTGGCCTGCTCAGCTAGGCTAAAACATCAACAGTGCATAACAAATTCATTCATATTTGTAGATATGATGCTATGAATGCAGGGGGGATGGTGGCGATATACAGTAAATTCATGTTATTTGTCTTTTGTCCCTCTATTGACTCGCATGCTGCACCATGGTTACCAAGGTGCTGTGAGGCTTTCCACACCATTAAAATCACCACCAACATAATTACAAAAAAGTCTTATTTGCCTGGGGAAAGGATGTGCACCAGAACAACTTCAAGATCAATATCCCTGTTAGGAGATCCCCCAACCCACCGCCCAAACTCCTCATTTGGTGAATATGACAATTGAAGTTATCATCACTGTCTGCTCCTCTGTTTTTAACCTTATTCCCTGATGTTGAAAGACTCCTTGTTTTTATTTTTTCATACCCCAGCACATATTTAGGAGATCGCATCAGATTTCTTTCCCCCTCCACAAAAATGTAAAGTCAGCAAGGGCCTGATGTCTTTCATTTTTCAGCTCGATGGGCGTTGACAGCACAGCGTACCTTGCGTGCTCTCTTTTATATTACACTCAGCTCAGTTCCCGCAGACACAGCAATGCTGCTCAGATACCTCGCAGTCCTAATACCTGCGTGTATCATTTTCCACTTAATTCACACCTCTCTCAACCGCGATGCTTATTGCAAATTCTTTTTAAATGTTTTTATTATTGGTGTGTTGTGTACATGCGTGCAATGTTCAAAGTCATTTGTTGTAGAATAGGGTGGCTCTGTTCACGTTAGTAGAGCCTATCTTAGCCCATATGTCTGATGGACTTTGCATTATTATGCTTTAATCTTTTGGACTGTATCTCAGTTTTTGGCGGTGATTAACGTCTTTGCCACAGACACACTATGGAAGAACCGATGGCGGCTTTGTTTTGTGGTGTTAGGTTCTCACTTGTAACTGACTGATAGTGGAATAAAGACAATCCCCAGCTGACATTAACAAAGGGTTTTTTTCTTGCCCTCTGAGGGGCTAGGGTTAGGGGGGTTAGGGGGCTTGTAAAGCCCTTTGAGACTGTAACTGTGATTAAGGGCTATACAAATAAAATTGACTGCAAATTGACTGAGGATATAAGTAATTACTGACTTTGTGCGTTGAGATAAACCGCCCCATGATCCTAACATAACAAATGCAAGTAGGCTATTACTAGGTCCACTGCTAATAATACTAATACTTAATAATGCTACTGGAAGCTGCATTGTGGTCATAGACCTACTGACATTTTGTCTTTTCAAATAACTTTCCTAAAATATTGGTGTAGATCAATTGCAAGTGGAACTGCAATATAAATATGATTATAGTTAAGCAGCTGGAGTACAGTTAATAATCTGGAATGAGTATAAAACACTATGACACAAGGGTGCAAATTGAGTTAACTGGAGGTGACATCTGATAATTGGTCCTTATAGTGACTTCAGCACTGAGCGACCAATATGTGATGCAGTCCTCGAGAAAAAAAGGGTAGAAACAAGCAATATAGATCATGGATTTCACATTGAGCACAAGAACCAACCAACAGTCTAGCATTAGGCTTACATACAAAAAACTGTAGACCTACAACCGACCGACCAAAAAAAGACTAATTTACTAATGAGACTAATAGACTTAACCTAAGATGCAAACAAACAGGAAACCAATCAAACAAAAACATTATAAAAAAACACACTGCAAATCTTTTTTTGCAGAAAATCCCTCAGGCCATGTGCGCACTATTTACATGTGTGCACCTACGTAGATATTGCACCCCGTGCGCACTATCTGCGTGTGTGCACCCCGTGCAGAATGGTGCGTGCCGCACGATGTGGAAAACTGCTGAAGAGGTCAAAGTGAGGTCACTGACTCACTGCCAGTCACAACAACACAGGCTGTATCCTAATCCAAGTCTTCTTTTACACATGGCATTTAAAGCAACTAATATGGGGTTCAATTATGTTATTAAGGGAGAGTCCTTTGCCGTTAACACAGTAAGGAACGTTCCTAAAGAGCTTCCTGGCATACAATCCCAATCTCCCATTACAACAGTGTAGTTACAGGAGCATGGCTTTCACTAGCATACGGAGTATCCATGGATGAGCCTGTGGGAGGTGATATAGTGGCAAACAAGCACTCTCCCTAGTGTGTGAACGTTGGACTGTGCAATGAACACACGCACACGCACACGCACACACACACACACACGCGCTTCTCAAATCAAGCACAACATACAGCCATACAACCATTTGGCATTTGTGTTTATTTAATTAAATGGTTATTGTTGTAGTGTCATAGTGTTATTCTTTGGTATAAAGGAGTCCTAACCAGGGGCGGTTCTAGGATGTTTTAAATGGGGGCCCAGGGTGGACCCAGCACCAGTCAGGGGGGCCATGGGAAATCAGAAAATGATATCAGAAATAAATACTGAAAATTGAAAATTGACTTAAAATACATTGGGCACGATTTTGGGGCTCTTGTGCGTTAATGCCCTAATACAGGTGGTATGACATGAAATGTGGTCTCCATTGTGATGGTGTTGGGCGTTTACTGATTGACAGCACTCTAGCCCAATGGTGTTGGGGGGACACCGAGGGGGGCCTATCACATTTCAGGGGTGGCCGGTGCCACCCCACGCCCCCTTCTAGACACGCCCCTGGGTATAAAGGAGGCCTAATATATTTGGCAAATATGGCACAAGGAGACAAACAGATGTCGCTAGGTGGCAGCAGAGGGCTTTTTGTTAAGCACAATTGTGTTCTGTTGGCTGTAAAAACAAATGTTCACCCGTCAATGACCACTGACACATATTTGGCCTCCAAAATGAATGATGGATTAAACAAATAGGCTTATGAAACACGCACATTCTGCAAGTCTTTATGAGAAACGTCTATTCATCTTTTACACTTTGAACACAGGAATGTAAAACACTGCAATGTTAGTGTTTACAGTACATATTGGGTAGTGGAGATGAAAATTGTGAATTAATGCAATTCCAATATGTGTGTGTGTGTGTGTGTGTGTGCGTGAGTGGGAGTTCAGTTGGATTGGGTTTCTATGGTTACTTTCTCTGGATTGACACTAGAGAAAGTATACTAGTGCCGTAGCTCTCATGTGAATATAGGCTCATACCTATATAATAATATTTCCTCTGATTCTTCTACCTCCCTTTGTAGATTTGTTTTATTTTTACATTTTTATATTCATATTTTATACTTTTTTACTTCAAATGTACGATGTCCCTATAGTAAGCTTGTGATTATTTGGCTAAAGATTTCTTTATCTACCTTTTATATGGCTTAAGGTGATCTCTCGCTGCACCCCTCTACCTGTATGCATCAGGTTTGCATTTTATGTTTTCATTGTGTATTTTCTTATTGTGTATTGTGTTTTTTTTACTATAGTAGCCTATTGTGTTTCTAGTTTTGCACTTTTTAAAAACATGGTCACTTCATCTTCTATGATTTCTTTCTTCTATGTTGTATAATGCCCTTGTAAAGCACGTTGTGACTTATGTCTGTGTAAAGCACTTTATATATACATTTTACTTACTTACTCACTTACTTACTTTAGTTACTTACTTACTAAGCGTTATGCAAATTAATGCGCAATGACGTCATCAAAATGCAAATTAGTGCATGACGTCATCTTGCGACTTTTGGAGCTAGCTACTTTAATTGGAAAAGAGTTGGCAACACTAGTAGTGGGGAGATCTTGGTGCAGGCAACATGGACGAAATGTAAACGTTAATTTGCATATACTACCCACATTGAAATTATATAAAGCCGGTTGAAAATCAGCAAAGTTCCCCTTTAAGTAACGTGATAGGCAGTGATGCTGCCCATGGTTGCCTCCGGGCATCTGGGCACTTAGCATGGATGACAAACAAACCTCATGGCCTAGTTATTGGTGGGGCTAGGACCTCATGACACACACATTAAAGTGCATATTCAGCATGATGACTCATGGGCTGCTTTAATAAATGCAACCCCTGCTATGACTGCATTGCAATTGAAAACAAATTAGGTCTAGAACTGTATTGTTTGCAAATAGAAGATGTCAGCTGGGTTTTTTTCATTTAACATTAATAATCATAGTTTTACAATGGTTCACATGTTGCTATGGTGATAGGCCTACTACTGCTGAAACGTTAAGAAGAAGACAAAGAAAATGTATTGATATAATCTTGATAATCGATTTGTTGATGGATTTATAAATACACAAATACAATATAGAATAGAAGGGGAGATAAAAAGAAAAGGTGTTATAATGCTGACTTGTTGGGGCCTCTCTCTCAGAAACTCTCTGATCCACAGGACAAGGCTGCTACTGGCGTTCAGGTCGCACAGGCGTCTCAGGAGAAGATGGGGGGTATGGACCGTATTAAAAAGCAGCTTCTGAATTGTCTATGGTTAAATGTTGAGATCACATACATGCCTCTGATTCAGTTTCCCAGGGTAATGCATTAGCAGATTCTACTGATAAACAAGCTGCATTTAACACGTCCTTGATGGTCTAACAAGGCCCAAAACCAGTGCAAACTGACTTGTAGGAAAAGGGAGGATGAACCGTGTTGTTCAGTCACAATGGTTCGCACCAGGACTCATTGCGGGAACTAGGCAGCATGGTAATGTAATAATAGTAGTTATGGCTACCTTATACACGGCACACAGGTGTTAAGTTATTTGCATGGGTGTTGATTGAATTTAAGTTGCATGAAGTACTGCATGCTGTTTGAAACACCATACATGAAATAGATAACTTTTGAGTGGCCTTACTATCTGTCTAATTTCTTCTTTGTCCCTCTCTCTTCCTTTCTTCGTTCTTTTTTTGTTGTTTTGCTGTTATTCTTTCTTTTCAGATGCTAATAACCAGAACGGAGGGGAAGAACTGCTGATAACCAAGATGGCCCAAAGACCAAGTGTTGGAAAGCTGACCGCAGGAACTCCTGCTGACCCCCTGCAGGACCCATCAGAAAGACCAATCGACCCAGAGAGATTAGATCTATCAGAGAGACCACGGGAGGCCCAACTGAACATGCTAACTCACTGCAGCCCAAACCCACTTCAGACCCAACACAATCTGAATAGTTAGACCCCACTTGTCCTATGGATTACCCCTAATGGATGTACAATTGCACATTTAAGAAATATGTGCCACTAAAATCACTAATGGACAGAAGTAGTGTGCCAGCAGACGCATTCCTCCAACATCACACAACATCCCATGTCATCAGAGCCATGTGACATCGTTACTTACAACCTGGATCTCTACGTCAATGGAGGAAATCTCGCCTTCAAAACACCAGACACCATAGTACCTGTGGTGTACCCAAACCTTCAAAACAAGTCCTACTCTGTTACACGTGTATTGTACTTGTATACACTTGTTTCTGTAGAACTGTCGAGGGTTCTCCCTTTCCCCTCCCATTAGTTTTCCCCCTACGCCTAATAGGGTTTTATAGCGGGTTGAAACATGTCTGTTTCTAAATATTACCATACAATTAAACACTAGAGTAACCATATATTTCATTGTTTAAGAATGACTAGTACAGTGCCCATTCAAAATCTGCCTGTTGGGAACGGGCTGATTGCTTGGCCTCCAGTATTGCTGCTTGCAGCATTCTTGAGAACCACTCAACACTGCGCTTCCTTGGGTCAAGTGTGAAGTAGATCGGATGGTTCTCAAGATATGCAAAGGACATACAGACAGACAGAGATTCCTTCCTTTAGTAGAGAGATATACTATATACTACTACAGGTTTAATATTATATTACTATATGTAAGGAATAAATCACTCCAGGTGTCCTGTTATTATGTTATATATACTATATACTATTACAGGTTTAAGATTATATTTACTATATGTAAGGAATAAACCATACCTCTGGTATCGCTGCTTGCAGCGTTCTGGAGAACCATCCAAACAACTTCACACTCGACGCTGTGCTTCCTTGGGTCCTCAGCAACACACGCCAAGTGTGAAGTAGATCGGATGAACAGTTGTCGAGAAAATCAGGGACAGACAGACAGACAGACAGACATACAGTACATACAGAGACTCCTTCCATTTGAGTTAGATAGAGTTCAACTTAATAGCGAATGTGAGAAAATCTATAGCGAGCTAACAGCTTGCTATTTGGGACCAGGAACATTTCCTGGAACAAAAGCATTCATTCCAAAAGTGATATCGCTGATGCTTGAAACCCAGCATGTGGTTTGACGGTGTAACAGTTAATAGGAAGCCCCGCCTCGCCGCTGCAGAGCAGAGCGGCTGATCGCTTGTTTATTCAAAGTTTATTAATATTAACCGTGTCGTGAGTCCAAATTCCACCAAATTTGACACTGCACTCCCTTGGGTCCCCAGCAACACACCCACCAAGTGTGAAGTAGATCGGATGAACGGTTCTCGAGATATGTGAATGACATACACACACACACACACACACAGACAGACAGAGATGTCTGTCTTTAGTTGAGTAGACTACTTTACTTTGGGTTAATTTACGATCATTACTGTTCACACAATGTATTTTCCAATCATTCTCTCTTTAATCTGTAAAAGTGTGGATCGTATGATCAAAAAGGGAGGAACTGTCATGGAAAAATGTATCTTAACAATATTATCACAAATGATATAACCTTCTTTACTTTATTACTAGTTAATTTAACACACTTTGTGTAAATTCTCCTTGCACCTAGAGGTAGGCCTAGCTCCCTTCTCTCTCCAATTGAAAGGTGTTAAGTTAGTTTGCATTTGTAATCACTGTAGCCAAGATGTGTATTGTCAATGAACTAGGCTTCCAGTCTACACCATGATAACCCCTTTTGGTTTTCTCTGATGTGTGTGCCTACAATGTGACTATAAGTCATGAACATTTGTTGCCTCATTGAAGATGTTTGGTTAATGCTCCCAGTGTGTCTTCCCATGATCATGCATTACTCCATTAAATCAAATACTTTGCTGTCAATAAGTGTCCTAAAATAAATACTTTTTCATCAATGGCACTGGCAAAACTGATTTTAGCCATGGCTAGAATATAGAATAAGAATAAGCTATCCTATCCTTTCTATTAAATGCAGTGAACACACTGTGAAAAAAACAGGGTTGTTTTCTGTTTCGGTTTATCCATATTTTGAGGATTCCATCTGTAAAACTAGACCGAAGCATATAACAAAATGTATCTCATGTTACAAATCTCAATCATACGTTTCAAATTCAACCTGATGTTCCTATCCTGATAAGGTCATGTTCTTCTTCAGTTTTTCCCCGATTCCTATTCATTTTCCTTATTAATCCATTAACCATGGCTGACATACAACATTACCGTCTTTAATTCAGGTCTGTTTTAATTAGTTTAAGGTGCTCCTTACATGGGAATACAACATTACGGTGCTAATGGGCTCACTAATTAATACTATAAAGACATGTACAAAATGGTGCCATACTAATAGGAACTGCATTCATTGATAATAAATGTGACTCCGACAACTCCGCTCCACTGGTCGTCGTATAGCTGCAGGCCATGCCCTGAGCTCTCTGAGTCACAGTAAACCTTAACTTTTACTCACTATCTAGAGCCTGCAAACAACTGGTGATAACACGTGTGTGTGTGTGTGTGAGAGAGTGAGTGAGTGAGAGAGAGAAAGAGAGAGAGAGAGAGAGAGAGAGAGAGAGCACTGGTCCAAGGCTCTGTGTTGATTCTAACAGTGGTTGACAGCTCACAGAACAAAATACCCAAGTTGCCGCAGGGAAAGGGCACTCTACTGCTCACAGATACTTTATTTATAGGTGGAGGGGTTTGTACAGAGGTTAGGTTCAGTTGGTCACCAGATAGACAGCACAGACATCTTTTTCTTCGTCTTTTCTTTCTTTTTGGATAGCAACTTAAATGACCCCCACAAATGGCAGGCTTGTTCAGACTCATATGGATGCAATTTTCATGGATGATTTTAACCCCTAGTTTAGTAAAAGCACATTGAACAGTACACAAATATACTGTTAGCCCTAGTTGGTGGTTTTACCCCAAACTACAAAAAATAAAAAAGTTCAATTAAAATTTAAATAATACATGAATGCATTCCAAGTTGTATTTGAGTGAGTAAAATTCAAATAATACACACACATACACACACACACACACACACACACACACACAAACAAGTAGTACTTTTGTTGAAATTGATATGCCCAATCACATAATTCAACATTACAACTGGAGAATAGAGCTACATAAAACAATGATATGTTCATGATATGTTTCGTGTGTGTATATACAGTATTACAGTGAATATTTATATGTGAAAATGGCAACTAATGGTCGTCTTCTGGTTTAAAGGTTAAAAGGGTTTGACTATGCTTCTAAGACATATACAATCTGCCATTTGTTTTTAGCATCAACCACAATGTAACATGAGGTCATGGGACAGTTGCCTGTGCCCCCTCCCACCCCTCTGTTGGGACAGGATGTTGTGTGTATACATCCTCTGTGTTTTCATACACCCAGACCCTAAGGCCCTTTTCAGCACCCCATAGGTTATGTTATGGTTAGCTGTGTATTTGTGTGTGTTGCTACATGATTATATTGCATTCAATATGAATTAATAAATATGAATTAATATGAATGCACCCTTGTATTCTGTATTAACTAACAAAATATGCAAAGTAACCAGAAGGTTGCTGGTTTGATCCTTGTGTTTCGAGGTGTCCTTGAACAAGAAAAAAATCACTGTGTGTGAATGGGTGAATGTGAGGCACTAAGTGCTTTAGGTGACAACAGGTTAGACAAGCCCTATATAAATGCATTCCATTTACCAATGTATTTAAATGTGTTGCATGTTATGGTTAAATGTTTATACTGGTTGTATTTAGCATGTAGTTAGTATGTAGTAGGAATAACTTTCATGGCCAGGACAAAGAAAGCATACAAAGAGTTTTTCATGTTCCCTTCTTTCCTTCAACAAAAAACTCCCCAAGATAATGCTATAAACAGTCAAATTTAAAAAATATATAATAATGTCTTCAAAGCATGCAGGACATGTTCTGGAACTTGTTGTTTTTTCATGCAGAACATGTCATGCATGCTTTGAAGACATTTTTTGTTTCATTAAAAAAAACCCTCCTTCTTCACAGTTTGAAGGGCGAGGCTTATACTGAGTGATCCGGCTCTCTGATTCCCCACAGCGATCACTTTGAGAGCTGCGTTTGTCAGCTCGGTGTGTTTTCGGCTCCATGTTGAAGTTTCCACGTTCAGATAAGGACATTATCAACATTATCACCCTCTCCTCCTCCTCCCCCTGCAGCTCCGCGCCACAGGTCACCCCGGGGCTGCGAGTGGCGTCTCATCATCCGCTCGCCGGGTCGCTCGGTCCTCCTGTCCCGGTAAAAGAGCGTCTCCACCCGGGCGAACACCTCCTCCTCCACCCGGGCGGTCCCCGCCGTTCAGGAGGAGGAATTCACGGGCGGCGTGCGGACTGCGGATCGTATCTGGCCGCCAGCTTCGCGTTGCATATGCGGTACGTTGTGGTTCCTCTGGTTTCCTCCGACATGACAACCTTAGACAAACACCGCGTTTCCCTTCGGGCGGCACCGTCGTTTGGATGTGTTGACGCTTTGACTGAATACTTTAGCGAGTTGGTTTATGGGCCCAAGTTATCGCACTGTATCCAAACAGTCCGGGGTAATAATGGACGCCTGGTGAGGTTTGCTGCATTTTATTTTTCGATCGCTCACACGTCGGATTGACGTGACAGTTTGCGTAACTTTGGATCCTAACGATCCTGTTTCGTGCCTTTCGTGATATAAACTCTGTTAAAGAATAATAATAACGTGGCTGAATATTAACAACACATAGTTCGTTTGTTTAGTTCGTCTATAACTCGACTGTAATACACGATCCGAGCTCGAAACTTAAGTGGTGTAACGTGCGTTACTCGCAAAGCGTTATGCTGCATGAATTACGAAATGCACGAATTGTGAGGTTTACGAGCGGCGGGTCACCAAGGACACGCGTTTAATCTGGCGGATCAAGCTTATTGCGATCCGCGTTTACAAGTCCGTCTTGACAGGACTTGGGACAACCCGGACCAGAGTCCAGGGTATCAGGACCAGGGTATCAGGTCCTGGGTGTCAGGCCCGCCTTTCTGTCCACACGGTGAGGAGTGAAGCCTGCCTTCACTGGCTTTACTGACACCACAGCACCCTGTAGCTGTTGCTACAGTGATACTGTTTGTAACTTCAATGATACAGTGATACTGTCTGTAGCTTTTGCTACAATGATACTGTCTGTAGCTGTTGATACAGTGATACTGTCTGTAGCTGTTGCTACAGTGATACTGTCTGTAGCTGTTGCTACAGTGATACTGTCTGTAGCTGTTGCTACAGTGATACTGTCTGTAGCTGTTGCTACAGTGATACTGTCTGTAGCTGTTGCTACAGTGTTACTGTCTAGCTGTTGCTACAGTGATACTGTCTGTAGCTGTTGCTATAACATTACTGTCTGTAGCTGTTGCTATAACATTACTGTCTGTAACTGTTGCTACAGTGATACTGTCTAGCTGTTGCTACAGTGATACTGTCTGTAGCTGTTGCTACAGTGATACTGTCTATAGCTGTTGCTACAGTGATACTGTCTGTAGCTGTTGCTATAACATTACTGTCTGTAACTGTTGCTACAGTGATACTGTCTGTAGCTGTTGCTACAGTGATACTGTCTGTAGCTGTTGCTACAGTGATACTGTCTGTAGCTGTTGCTACAGTGATACTGTCTGTAGCTGTTGCTATAACGATATTGCTTGTAGCTGTTGCTACAGTGATACTGTCTGTAGCTGTTGCTACAGTGATACTGTCTATAGCTGTTGCTACAATGATACTGTCTGTAGCTGTTGCTATAACGATACTGTCTAGCTGTTGCTATAACGATACTGTCTGTAGCTGTTGCTATAAC
>OMKN01068173.1:0-11505 GCA_900302345.1 Melanonus zugmayeri
GATTCAATGGTGCCCCTGTAAAAGGTGGTGAGATGGGGGGCGGGGAGGTGCTTTTTCAGACGTCGGAGGGGATGGAGCCGCTGGTGGGGCTTCTTAACGATGGCCGTGGTGTTGGTAGTGAAGGTCAGGTCGTCTGCCAGGTGGATCCCCAGAAACTTGACACTGCTGACTCTCTTGATGATATGATTGCTGTTAAATCTGGCAGTGAAGTCATGGATGAGCAGGCTGAACAGCGGGGGGCTCAGTACACAGCCCTGTGCTCACTGAGATGGATTTTGAAGTCAGACTGCAGACTGAAGTCTCTGCTGCCTCTGTGACAGGAAGTTGTGGATCCAGCTGCAGGTTCCAGCATCCACATTCAGCCACCTCAGCTTTTCTACCAGCTGCTGCGGAATGATTGTATTGCACGCTGAGCTGAAGTCGATGAAGAGGAGTCTGGCATAGGTGTTTTTCTCTTCCAGGTGTGACAGAGTGAGATGGAGTGCAGTGGAGATGGCGTCGTCTGTTGAGCGCTTGACTCTATATGCAAACTGTAGAGGGTCTAAGTTATGAGCAATATTGTCCATTTATACTATTGATGGATTGCTTACCAAGTGATCAGGCCTTATTATCCTTTTTATTAGACTTTTCCTTCAATTTAGCTTTTTTATGCAATAATGTCAATAAATAACTAATGGGACTATCAGCAGCTGAAGTATATTTGACATCCAAATGTACTTGGCTTTGACATTCATGTTATATATATATACAATCTATGTTCCCTTATTCAGTAGTGGCCGAAAGAACAAGAGTGCGGGTAGAAGCAGCCCTCTCCGGGACAGGGTGAGCAGCTCAGTGATCAGGAAGGCTCTCCCAGTAGTACCTTGTTTGAGGTGTACCAGCCACTGGGAGAAGACCCGGGGCAGGCCCTGGGGCCATTGCACAAATGACATTTCCTGGCTGGTCTAGGAACACCTAGGGATCCTCTGGGAGGAACTGGAGGAAGACGTCAGGGGAAAGGAGCACCTTGGATGGTTCCACTTTCCCTGTGGCCACTACAACCTTTACTGGAAAACCAGTAAAGGAAGATGGATGGATGGTATTTTATGTACTTGTCTTGGCAAAGGTCTGCACTATACTGGGAGTATCACTGACCTGTCAGAGAACATCGTGTTTCTGTCGTGCTGTAGTTTGTGAAGCCAGTTGATATAGTAACTGACTATTCCCAACATATATCGATTCATAATGCCTCATACAAGCACAAGGGTATTACAAGGGCTACTGCTGTGTTTGTGTGTGTGTGTGTGTGTGTACATGCACACTATTTTTAGTGAAATTTTCCATGCATGGAAAATGTGACTCAACTCACAACAAATATTCAGCAATTCTTAGACAAAAAGAGGAATTTGAAAAATAGAGGAAACATAACTAGACACCATCGCAGAGTTTTAACTTTGAAAAAGAAGTGCAGAAGTATAGTTGTTAAATGGCTACCTCAGTGGTGGGATTAATGCAAATGTCAAAATGTCTTTGTGTTTACATACAACCACCAGCTTTTAGAAAGTTCACAAGGAGGTTCAGAGTGGAGACCTACTTGTGATAGGGTAGATCAACGCTCAATATTCATAATCCACACAACTCTCATCCAGTGTACCATGGTTCACTGTGCTATATTGCTCTGCGGCTACCGAGACAGTAAAGGTTACTATCCTCGGTAGTAGGATTAGCTATCCCCTTCAGCCCAGAGCTCTGTCGGTGGTTCATAACAAGAGTCATAGTATTTCATTACTGATTCCTCTGGGAAAACTGCAACTTGAAGGGGGCATTAATAATTCATTAGGGTAGGAGATGTTCCATAAATTATAGTTCCAGACTTATAGGAAACATTTTATTGTGCTAGACCTGCCCTTAGATATCCACATTTGGAAAAGTCATTTTGGATTTAATTGACACAAATATGTTCCAGTTATACCTCTGATATCCATAAAAAGTAGAGTGGCATGAATATACGTATTACTGCATTAAGACAAATGGAACTACATTGCAGATGTATTTGCTACAAACAAAAGATTATACCCATTGTTTATATTAGAATGGTTGAATTAGAAAATACAACCATCCAAACAGTCTGATCAGTACATAGGTCTAAAAAAAAATCAATAAAATGCAGCATTATGTTAATGAATCTCAAGGCGAATGACCAGAGATGTTTTGTTTGGCTCTGTTTGTGTGCGAACAAACTTTTTCTGTGATGAACATGACTTGTTGTAACAAGTCACGTTGCAGATCATGGCTGGATATACTGGATATACTATTAGACATGACACCAGAATTTGATGGTCTTGCAAAGAGAGGTGCACGTCTCAATTGTTCCTATTAGACTAATTACATGGGTAGACAATGCTTTTCACGACACATTCATAAATGTGTCATTCATAAATATCTCCCAGTTATAATTCATTCTCACAGGTTAGTTATACAGATACACGAGTAAAACAGAGCCGTTTTGTCCCAGGAGGTAGAGGGCGTGGACCGGGAGGGGAGGTACAGCATCATAGAGAAGGAGTCTTTTGCCATTAAGTGGGCCGCTCATTCACCCTCTGCTCGGACCACGCTCCACTTCCGTGGATCCATGGAGGACACCAACCCGCGGATCACCCATTGGTATCTCGCTCTATAGCCGTTTAAGTTCAAGGTGATCCATAGGCCGGGGGCTATGAAGGTGGCTGACTTCCTCTCCCACTTGCCGGAGCAGGGGGTGGGGGATATGTGGAGTGAAGGGGTGTGGCTTGGCATCGGGTTGCAAACAAGGGGGCGGGCGGCTAATTCCCGGGCCGGACACAACTGTGGGTGGTGAGCATAATTACAATCAAGTATATATACTTATGTTTGGTTTGCTCTCCCCCAGAGTGAGGCTGGATCCTGTTGCCATGTGTGGGAATCGACAGCAGCCTCCTCGATTCCGGGGAGCAGTTTTGTTTTACCCGCGAGTGTCAGCGTTGTTTTTCAGAGGACAAGAAGGGTATTGTTTAGTACTCGGTACTAATAAAGACGCTCTTGATCCTGCCCATTGCCTCTCTTTCCGCCGCAAACCCTGATTGTGAGCAATGATTACACACACCAACGTTTCGTGACAAACTTCTGCAGTTGCGGAACCGGGTCTAGTCATAGCCTCTCACATTCTTGGCTAAGTTCAGAACTTCCAACCAAAGAGTCTTTAGATGGAGCTTGGTTTCTTGGAAACACGTGGCTGGTAAAGATAACATTCTAGCCGATACTCGTGAAGGATGCATCCAAGAGAGCAAGGATGCATCCAAGAGAGCAAGGATGCATCCAAGAGAGCAAGGGTGCATCCAAGAGAGCAAGGATGCATCCAAGAGAGCAAGGATGCATCCAAGAGAGCAAGGATGCATCCAAGAGAGCAAGGATGCATCCAAGAGAGCAAGGGTGCATCCAAGAGAGCAAGGATGCATCCAAGAGAGCAAGGATGCATCCAAGAGAGCAAGGGTGCATCCAAGAGAGCAAGGATGCATCCAAGAGAGCATGAGGCAGCTTGAAGCCTTGATGTCAGGAGGAATTGAGTCTCTCTCTCATTTTAGTGTAGACCTATGTTGTGTAAATAGTAGAAAGTGTGGAAAAGGAAAAAAAAGAAGGGTAAAAAAAAACAAAAGGGAAAAAAACACAAAAGGATGGTGGATTTTTAAGGTAGAAAATTAAGAAAAAGAAAGAAAGTGTGTATTCATGTGTTGATGGGAGAGGGAATGTTAGGATCATATACGTGTTTACGCGCTTACGTGGTGACACAGTGGGTGGGGCCAGTAGCGGAAATTGGATTAAGGAACTGATGTCATTGAGTCGGGGAAGCAATTAATTGCTTCATTCACGGTGGGGGTTTTAAGCAATCGGAGTCGGTGTTTGTGACAACACGTGTATATGTTTTGAGAGTGTCCACCATCCAAAAACCTGAACTTCATCGTTTCAACCGCAGAGCTGGTCCAGTCTTCATTCTGTAGTCCATCCTCTCGTCCGCTGCTGGTACGTTATTGTGCGCCCCTTGTGATTAGTTCCTACATCCACACAGAGTTAGACCAACCTCAAGTTCACGTCACTGCATACGTAAAGGGAAAGAATCCGACAGGGAGGAATAGAGAGGCGTGTATTCATATTCGTATTTAACCCAATGTTTATTTTTGCTTCTATATTCTGCGACCCTGTAACAATTGTTAGACTTGAGGTGATAAGAACTGTAAACTCAGGACTTCCTTACAATCACAGCTTCATTTAGACAGCTTCATTTACAGTGATTTGTGAATTTTAAACTGTGATAGGGAAATACACGTGGAGGACACGATTGAGCTCCATATTATTATTATTATTATTATTATTAGCCTACTATGACTATTTTGGAGGAAACAAATCTGATTGAAATTATAATGAACTATTACTTAATTCCTCATTCAATTATTTGATTAACCAAGATAATACAATGTAGGACTAATCTGATGCCATGAAAATGTTTTGTTTAGAAAAAAAAAAACGTTTACTGTGACTTAGTTTATTTAAGTCTATTAAGTTGGTTTGTATCTGAATTGCACTGACCATGCTTCCGTATCCACCCCAGTGAAGAACTTGAATTGTGCCCCTCCCTCACTGTTTTGACTGTTTGCAGTGGATCATGATTTGTTGGGTCTGATAAGATTGTCTCAGCATTGTCCCTCCTTCCTTCCAGTCCTTGTTGCCATAACAGCGATCGCCTTGTATGTGATGTCAACAGAACAGAGACACGGGTAAGAAGGGAGAGAAAGAGGAGGGGAAAAGTCCATATTTATTTGATGAGAAAACAGATGCAAACGACAGTTTGCCTGATATCTAGAAAACAGATGGAATTTTTCCAACTGAGGGATCCTTAGACGCAACTATCTATTCTAGTCATGGTTTCATATGTGTTTTAGTTTGTACTTTTTGTAACAAGGTGATGCATCCTTGCAATTCTCGAGTTTTAACCACAATGTTTTTCTTACAAACATTGGAATGCCATAGTCTCAATATTCAGGAAAAAAATTACTTTTATATAAAACTGTTGTAAAAAAACTGTTTACCAGGTTATGAAAAAGCAGAAGATACATAGGCTATCATTTATAAGGTAATGGAAGGGACTGCATAATGTATTTGTGCTCAAAATATATTCTCAAATCATGTTAATGTAAGATTAGTTGCCATACACTATTACTACATTATCAGTTTACACATTGTGGAATAAAATACATAATGTATTACCGTCGGTGGCTTATGCTCGGATACAAAAACATTGAATTGAAAGCCAAAATGCAACAACATCTCATTGCATGAATGAGTAATGCCATTGCCAACAATGCCTGTTATAGTGAATGAAGTCATTTAGATTGATCGCCAAACGCAATAATAGGTGTAATTCGGTGTTAGGATAGGCCACTCAATCCCTGACATATGTAGGCCTACAACTGGATATGAATTTAGTTTGGTGCCCACCCGTTTGCATTCAGACCAAGATACAAATCCAGTTTAGAGGGAATCCTGCTTTGGTCCCTCCCTCCGGGATCTCCTGCATGAACAGCTTCCCTCCTTCTTTTCAATTTTATGAAAATCACTTTTTTGTCCCGGGCTCTGCTCTTTTCGGTGCGGATGTAGGCTAGGGCTACGTCTAAATGCAAGCCTGCCTAAAACTTTCAAATCCAAACAAATCTGTTGCAAATTGACTACTATGGACCTGTTGTAAACTCTATTTTTTCAGTGTTTTCTGTTCGGATAAATATAGACTCCGGAGAAGATTGCCAGGGGGAACCAGGCGAAGCTGCCTGTTCCGGGCTGCGCTGCACGATTCAACCGGGGGAACGCGGCTACAGAAATCGTGGAGGAAGAGCGTTTTATTTCCTTGTGAATAATCTACCAGATAGACCGCATTTTTTTCTGTCGTCGAGCAGCCTTGCTCTATCGCGGTTGTCAAGCAGGCTCCCGGTGGAAACCAACCAATCCCTCTAACCCAAACTTCCCAGAATCCTGTCCTCGCCCTGCGATTAAACACAGGTCGCTGCTGCCGCGAGAACAACGCTCTCTCCGAGCAACACCAAACACTTGGTGTGTGTGTGTGTGTAGGCCGATATATGTCTTGATTGGATCTCACTGTGATCAAAGCAGAGGAGGGCTTTGACACACACGCACACACAGACACACACACACACGAGTGGATTTTAAACGAGTCCGAGCACCGAGCCTCGTGTACCATCGACGGACTGTACGTCCTGCGGTCGTCTACGCTGTTGAGCGCCCGGGTAAGGATCTCCGTTTCTTTCCTAATCGACGCTTTACCGGTTAACAGCTGTTGACAGCGATGCATATTTTTTCCCACAGGTGTGAAATCGGACGATCGCACCGAGAAGCACAAGGCATTGACGTCTTTTATTGTTTCGTTTAACCAGAAACTAGTCGAAACCCACACGCGTGGTTTCCGTTCGCGTGTCTCTCTTAATGTCATTGTTTTCAGTGGCGTCTTTCAGTCTCGGGGGGGATCGCAGCGTGTTGAATAGAAGCGGTGCCATCGCAGAGGTTACATGTCTTCCCCCCCCACCCTGGTTACTGCGTAGTCTATTACAATGGACATCCGATCAAACGCATCATAACGTAGCCTATCAATGGAGAGCAGTACTTTTCCTTTTGAAGGAAGCCGAGGTGTGTGCATGCCTGTGCTTGAGCTGGTGTTTCCAGATAAGCGTGTTCAGCCTGCTGCCCCCCCCCACGACAGACCCGATAAGCGTTCGTCTGCTTTGTGTCTCAAAGCCGTCTCTTTATGGACAGTAGCGCTTCTAAAAGCAACTTGTTGAGAAGCTAGATAGACCTCGTCTTGTTTTAATTTCCTAAAAGCTTGTTCGTCCGCCAGGTCATTTCTCTTGACGTCATTCTTTAAGGATAAGATCACGGCCCACCCCCTTGTGATTTTGGGTGTGTCCTCTAGTTATTG
Source organism: Melanonus zugmayeri (assembly GCA_900302345.1). NCBI lineage: Eukaryota > Metazoa > Chordata > Actinopteri > Gadiformes > Melanonidae > Melanonus > Melanonus zugmayeri. The sequence continues at coordinate 6,974 of OMKN01068173.1, forward strand.
CGTTTCGAAAAAGGGAGATCCCGCAATCTGCTTGTTGTTTTTTTTCCCCTGTGACCTCCAACGAGGATATCGTCCCTTGTCATGTTTTCTCTCGTATCCGCCACCATTTGACACATATGGAAACGATCGTTTTACGAAGCGCCTTTTAACTTTAATATAACGAGCAGTGCGCTACTGTAGCCGTTCCGTGCGGATTCCCCAACACCACTTTTACACCGCGTCACAGATTTCCCATTTGAGTTACATCGCACAACATACAGGTACATTATTAATCGCCAGTACCGCAGCTGCGGAAAGTTAATCGTGTTGCATATGGATGATCATGACTCCATGTAGCAAGATATTCTATTCAAACGCCATCTTCCCCTTCTGCCTCGAGGAATACATCTTTTCAAAGAACGTTGCTGTAGTCTATTAAAGACACGATCCTATATATATATCCTATATATATTATACCTTCCTGCGTTAGGCAACCAACATGTGTCATTTGAGCTCATTAGTGGGTTAACTTACCGTTTCAAAATGGCAATTCGTATTTTCTGGATACACAATGTGAACATTGATGAGATGCAAAGGTTATTTTGATCTAAAGGTGGGATAGTTCATAGTTGATGCAGCAGTGGCCAATATTTCTAATTGATCTCAGACACAAACCTTTCAAAAATGGACCATGTATTGGATTTGATTGTTCAGAACAAGTTCATTATTCAAACAGGAGACACGGTGTTGTGCAATGTGTTGTGGTGGATGGTTTGCGTCATTGTCATGATACTCAACCCTCCCCCTGAGGGAGTACATCTTCATCCATCTGTCTCCTAAACCTAGCTGTATGATGCTTCCCGCTCTACCGGTGGCAATTGTAGGTTGTTGTGTGTGTGTGTGTATAATATATAGTTTTAAATAATGGACTTGTATAGTCAAAGTTGTAATTATAACACAAATGACATTTTAGCACAAATACTAAACGCATATTGTATGTCTGCATGCCCTTCAAGTGTGGCTACTGTGGGTGCTCCTGCTTGGCACATGCGCTGTGGATTTATTTATTTTATAAATGATGCAGTTTTCACTCAAACCTAATTTGATTGAAACACATTTTTAATTGTTTTAATTTAGGTAACGTTTTCCTCAAGTAGCTTTAGGCTTGACATCATTTCTGAAATCAGTCCTGGTTCACTTGGGGTAAACATGGAAATGTCCATCATGTCATTGTCAATATCAAGTGCAGTGAAGGTTATATTAGTTTATAATCATGACACTTTGACAGACGTATACATTATTGAAATACTTTTATACAGTTTAATAAACTGTTTTAATAACGGATTAGTAGCCTATTTTAGGAACATTTTAGGAAGCCACCTAATTCAAAATACTGCAATCCAGTACATGTACAATTGTACTATGCCATGTACTGATGTACAAGGTGCTGCACAGTATGCATGCGTGTCTGAAAAGATTCACCCAATTGTGCACTTTGTAATCCTATGTTGCATATTTAACTAAACAGAATGATGTTTCAACACTAGTTGTAATTGGACATAAACCAGAAAACTCATGTGGGTGGGCGTGTGTCTAACAAGGACATAGTACAGAGACGCATGCAGAATCACACACCAGTACATGAAAGGGCCACGCATCCACACCATAGATGGGAGTCAAGACTGGCCTTGAGGAAATGTATTGCCACATCAATTCTCCCAAACAACGTCTGGGAGAATTGATACCAGCTTATGAATGAACACAAGCAAGCCCTAAATTGCTGAAGGGGGAGGAGCACATGCAAGTCATCTGTGGGCCCAAGCACTCATGTGATGCAGAGCACAATGTCTGTTTTCTGTTGTGCGCCTCTTCTGGAAAATGAATGCATACTGATATCAGTATGCATGCAGACATACTGATGAATAAATATTAGTTTCTTATAGTCTGTAAAAAGTGTAAACTAGTGTTAAAGTCTCACAGATGACTCGATTAGTAGAAAATGAATTGATTAGCTATAATTTTGATCACTGACTAATATTCATAGTCATTTCTCAAGGGAACATATCAGTGAAAAATGGCATGGTCACAAGGTCATTACATTGAGTTGTGACATTTAGCCCATGTGTTATACAGAGGAATATGGAACTCAGGTTAGGGTTATTTATTTAGTAGGGATTTTTATTTTCAAGTAATTCTAGGTCATTAGTGTAGCTTTTCATCACTGCTACAGTGCCAAAGGCCTCCAAATTGCACTTCAAATTGCGGGTCATTCCATTTCAAATGACATAAAAAGGTTGATTTCGACACCCACCATTTCAGATGGTTCTGAAAATGCTTTTGTAGTAAGAAAGGGATAAGATAACCTTCACTGAAGCATTATTTTGTGGAAAAATCATTTGGTCTGAGAAATATAGTTAATGGATGGATGCACTCAAAAGCTCAGAACTTTTTCATGGGATAGGATTGGTATGTAATATTAATTAAATATAGTTCTCATTATCCGATTTGCACCAAACTCTCTCCATATAATCTTTCAGACATAAAGAATACGTCTAAATTGTCAAAATACACCCATGGACCCCCCAAACCCTAAAACAATCTCACCCTTATGGGCAGCATAGAATGGCAGTTCTCCATGTGGGACAAAACGTATGTCACTGTCCATACTTAGAAATATACAAAGAAACAATATTCCAAACCACAGCTTCATATGTTTTGTCCCACATGGAGAACTGCCGTTCTATGCTGCCCATAAGGGTGAGATTGTTTTAGGGTTTGGGGGGTCTGACGTATTCTTTATGTCTGAAAGATTATACAGAGTTTGGTGCAAATCAGATAATGAGAACTATATTTAATTGATATTATACCAATCCTATGCCATGAAAAAGTTCATTTTGAGCGCATCCAATTAGCTATATCTCTCAGACCAAATAATTTTCCCACAAAATAATGCTTCAGGGAAGTTTATCTTATCCCTTTCTTACTACAAAAGCAGTTTCAGAACTATCTGAGATGGTGGGTGTCATGCCTTGACCATTTCATATGGGCTTACCCACTCAATAAACACAATATGAAATGATTAAGGTTTAGTTTCCTGGTTTGCTCATCCCTTGGCAACTTCTTTTTTTCATCAAAATCTCTCTTCTGAGCTCTCTGTCCCCAAATGACACATAGTGGGACAGAGAGATCGAGAGAGAACAATGTGATAAAAAATAAGAAGATTAACAATGGAGATGAAAAGGCTATTACCACATGTGATCACTTATGACAATGAGGCATGGCTTAACACCTAACATAAAATACAGCGCTTCCACTTTTATCTTGTTAGATTATACATTACATTTCCTTGTTATGGATTTTTCTTAAATGTAGGGCAAATTAAATTATTTTTCCCATACTATTTTCCATAGGCCTTTTCATGCAATGACCGTGAATCACTAACTATATTAGCAATGATTAGCCACCATGGGTTACTTTACTCATACCATACAGAAACGCATGTGATGGGAATTAAGGAGACTCATTTAAAAGAAATAAATGGTTGTAGAGCCCAACCGATAATGGGTTCAGCGATACCGATTTCGATATTTAGAGAGAGTGCCAATCCGATAACAGATTTATCAGCCGATCATCATTTCATTTTGAACAATGAAAATGTGTACTGAAATATGAAACTATAAGCTGCTGCAAGATGCAGCTCCATCTAAGCTTTGTTAATTCATGATGATCATGCCGCAAGTTTGGTTACAAAGATATTGTGACCGTCACAATTCTGACAATGAATTTATTAACAAAAATGGCAGATAAGAACATATTGCAACCGCAACATTGAATCAAACTGTAGTTCTGAACTGAGTTCGCTTGCAGGTGACTTCCCCACTGGGGTGCTTTGTGAAGAAATCCCAAACCTTTTCTTTTGCACTCCATCTGTAAATAAAAATCAAAAGATGCGTTGAATTAAATGACATCTTAGTTATGAAGGAACCAAACAAATGTGCTTGATAATCCTTCTGCATTGTGTATGATACAGTTAGTAACATACACTATGCAGAAGGATTATCAAGAACATTTGTTTGGTTCCTTCATGGAACCAATATAGTAATGTATGGAACACCATGTCGTGGTTTGTTATGATAAAAATAGCTAATGGTAGCCAGGGTTAGCAAGCTGGCTAACTACAAGCTAATGATATAGCAGATGAAAATAAAGCAAAATGACATGCGGTTTTCCAGGCTTATATGGGGCCCATGTTTATTGCATTTCCAGCATTTCATTGCATTAACTAGTTAGGAACTCACATGAATTCAACAATGGGCGCTGTGGACTCATCACAAGCCCAGGTAAAACTCAACGACAATGACACAGACACAAATTCTAGCGCCTACAAAATGAGTACATGAGTACTCGTTGAGATTTGGACCGTGTGTTTGATTAGGGCTGCGTTTCCCGATACCGGCATACCTTGAGTTTTCGCGATGTCCGTCACCGATTGGCTACGCGGACGCGCACACAAAACGTTTCCTGCCGCGTAGCCAATCGGTGACGGACATCGC
>OMKN01068176.1:0-10518 GCA_900302345.1 Melanonus zugmayeri
CTTACCTTTTAATCTCTCTCTCTCATCTCGGCACTCTCTCTCTCCTTTCTCTTTTGCACTTTTTCTCTCTCTCTTTCTCCTCTGTTTTCTGTACACACTGCTGCTGTTCTGCTATGTTGCTTTTCCATTGTTTTCAGACAATGCAAGGCCAGGTGAAATGTGTAAAAAAAAGAAAATGTTCCTTCTGACTTTCTTGCTCACACTCACTCACACACACACACACACACACACTCTCTCTCTCTCTCTCTCACACACAAGTACACACATTCAAAGATACACACACCTACACACTCATCTTTCTATCTTTTTTCTGTATCTCTTTCTCACACACACATATACTCAAACCTACACACACTACACAAATTACACACACACACACACCTACTCTGTCTTTTTCTGTATTTCACACACACACACACACACACACACACACCTCTACTCTCTGTTTCAGGGCTCCATCTATGGTAAGGTGGCTCCTTGGGAGAGCTCCAACATCCAGTCCAGAGACCCTGGCTCCACCAAGACACACACACACACACACACAGACACACACACACACACAGACCCACTGGCCCGGCCACTTTCATTATTTACACACAACGGAACCCTGAACCTTGGCTCCCACTTGCCAGTTGACAAGTGGGATGTTAGTCCAGGGCATCCCACCACTGTGTGTGTGTGTGTGTGTGTGTGTGTGTGTGTTGAGAAGGACTCTCCAGAGGGGGGCAGGATGCTATACTCGTCGGAGCCTGCCTGCCTTGTTGGAGCAGAGCCCCAAGTTAGCGTAGCGTAGCTCACCTCTACGCCGCCGTCTGAGGCTACACCCAGCCAAATCCAAGACACCACAGCGTGACGCCGCGAGACCATTCATCAACGCCAGGCGGCGGGTCAAGAGCCATTCGTTAGGATGCGTTCCCCCCCGTTACACGCCGATACTCAGAGGAGCTACCGGGCGCGCTGAGAGAGAGAGAGAGAGAGAGGGAGGCTGTGGCGGGGGCCTCTCTGATATTGGAAGACGGAGGACAGAGGACAATGGTGGGAGAGGTTGTACTACTGGTGTTTAGCTTCAGACAAAGTGAGGACCAGGGACAACGGTGTGAGGGGTCATGGTGTTCAGACCAGAACCAAACAGTGAGAAGATGTAGTGATCTTTGATTTAGGAAATGTGAGGAGCGTAGTGAACAGTATGAGGCTGTAGCCATCTCTGATTTAGGAAACGTGAACTAAACTGGACCAGAAGAGGAGAGGCTGTGGTAGTGGGGAATAGGAGCATCCAATGAGAGGCCAATACCACAGCCTCTCATTGGATGCTCCTATTCCCCACTACCACAGCCTCCAATTGGATGCTCCTATTCCCCACTACCACAGCCTCCAATTGGATGCTCCTATTCCCCACTACCACAGCCTCCCATTGGATGCTCCTATTCCCCACTACCACAGCCTCCAATGAGTGGGGAATAGGAGCATCCAATGAGAGGCTGTGGTAGTGGGGATAACAGCGAAGGTGTGAGGCTCACTGATAACAAGTCAACAAGTGCAGAGAGAGGCCTTGGTTTATTGTTTCTTGGGTTTTCATGTAATTAAACATCCAACACAATTAGCTACAAGGCACTTTGGAATGAATCAGCGCCTAATAATCAATCCCTTGTCTTTGTTTCGCAGAGACTTCTTTTTTTTTTGTTTCATAAGCTTATTCAGCCAGACGCAGTAAATTGGCAGTAAATTGCAGTAAGCATTTTTATCTAGTTTTGCTGCCTACATGAAAACGAAAAACCATGAATGCATAAAATAATGAAGATGTATGGCTTTTCTTAACTGCTGTTATTTGAGGTCTGATACGACTGACAGCATAATGCTGTTAATAGGAATAACAGCATACAGCATATACATACTTTTGAAGCAGATATAGGTTTTTTAACTAAATGTAGTTTCCCAATTGTTTTCATCATCATGAAGATCATCGTGAAATTATTGATTACAGGGTGGAAGCAGGTTAGCGTTTGTAATGACACTAATGATTCAATGAGTTGGAAGATGGACCCTTGTCCGTCCTCTGAGCTCTGTGTGCGCGTGTGTGTGTGTGTGTGTGTGTGGTCCAAAGGTAATGATCAGTGGGTAACCGGGTGTAAACGGGAAGGGGGGGATGTTCTTGTCCTGCTGGCAGAGAGGAAGGTCTGTCTGTCTGGGTCTGTCTGTCTGTTCTGTCAGTTGTGAAGTGCCAGCACAACAGTAAAATTCTGTTAAAAAATGAAAGCCTCTCACTAAGGCTGTGCAATAATTCAATATTATCGTTATTATCGTCTGAATGGTATTATATCGGCATGAAATAAAGATATCGACTTATCGTAGATACCTAGTTTTATAGTATAAATGAATTACGATGAGAAGATATGCCCTTAAAATGATGAAATATGAGGTTTGAAATGACGAAAACGAGTACTTATATAGTATATAAATGACCCTCAGTTAGACTGTTTATTATGGTATTTTGAATTCTTATCAGCATATCGTGATATTTATGAATATTGTGTAAAATTCCACATAATTATCGTGATTTTTCCCACAGCAGATTTTTTTGCTGAACGCTCAGGTTTTTTAGGTTTTTTTTATGAATCTCACATTTTAATTTGATGAAATAGTTACAAGGGATGGAACCTAATTTATCACCTAGAAATAATGATGTGCTGGAAAAAGTGTTGAAATCAAACGTACATTTTGTAAAGTGAATGTGTGTGGGATTCGCTTTCTTCTATTATTTTAATTTGTAGGAACCAAAGCAGAATGAAAAATGCTACAAAGTTAATTAGCAACTTCACCACTGAAACAAATCTAACGAATTCAGGTGTGAAAACGACCTGAAAGAGCATTTTATTTGCATTTATTCGCCGAATCTGTTTCCATTGCACTTTGTCGCATTTACCTTTTATCAATACACCAACTTTTCCACCTTCTTCAAGCGGAAAAACTTTTTAGCGATATTTCGGCATTTCCACTTTTTTATGCACAAAAAATGCCCATAAAAACAGGTGGATGGAAACGCCCTATTGTCCCCACACGGGGCCCCTCCTTTAGTTCAAAGTCATGGATGTGGCTCTAGCCGGGAGACAGAGGTGCGGGACCCCTGCAGGACTGTGGCGTCACACCCAGTGGGTGGCAGGATTAGCTTGAATGAGGACCTGTAGGGAGACAGGACAGGGTGAATTAAGGCCCTGTTGAGTTACAGCAGCGCTGCAAACGCTACAGAGAACGCATGAGATCGCGTATTTCAAAAAGTAGTCACTCTGGGAATCTACGCCGCTCTGATTAAAATGTTATGGAGCGGTGAGGAATATGGTTTTCATTTTCTTGTACTGCAGACTGTCGACCGTCGACTTCGCTGTTTACTGTTGAGTGATTGAGGCAGACACTTGTATCCAACATGGCGTACGGTGAATCAGATCCAGGTCATTCATGAGCAGGTAGGGGTTTAGGACATCTTGCTCAAGGATGCCAACATGTTGACGGCAGACATTGGGGATCAAACTCTTTAGGCTGGGAGTCCAACACCCTATAGCCACTACACTATCCTGCCCCCCCCTTACAGTATATATATATTTTTTTTTTGGTCATCATTTTGAGATGAATCAGTCTTCATTGCCTTCAGGGAGAGAGAAAGGAAAACTGAAGAGAAAGCAAACAGCCACACAGAGGCCGCTCCTCACTCACACATACATTGGTTCTCTCGTCGCGCTAAGGGGAGATCGATACCTCATTTGGCCGAGTGTTCAGCCATCTTTAAAGTAGTACAAACTTTATTTGATTACCGGTTGATCGTGGCTTTGGCGATACCCCTCTCATTTTACACGGCTCCAATGGAGAACATTAAATGTTTTTTTGCGTGGTGTCCTGTTTGCTTTGCGTGTTTAAATGGCGCTTAATACTCTGGGAGATGACATCCATAAATAATGGGGGAAACATTGCATAAGACTTTCATATTTCTCATTAAAACTCAGACAAAGCTAAACCTCCTTTTAACTCTTCTCTCCGTTTCATTTAAGAACCACCAACACTTTTTTCTTAAGGGCACGAGGGTTTTTTTAGGTTTTTTTTACAACTTTCCAGATGTCTCCATTTTGCTTGCCCCTCCTCCAACAGACTGTTTCAACATTTCAAACCTGGCTCTACCAAACTGGACAAGAACAATGGAAAAAGCAGCGAAAGTGAACAATATTGATATTCATTTGACGTCTATCCCTCCTGCCCGGTAACCATGGCGACAGGACGCGTGGTGTGTCTGTAATAGAAACCTTGTGGGATGTATTTGCGGACGAGACGCGGTACATCACCGATACACCCCTGAGACGCTCTCCTGGCGCTACCTCGCTCACCATGCCGGGCCGACTGCTCTACAAATGTGGTCCCTGGGTGAGAAACCTTTTCATTTCCTCGGTAGGTAAGACAGAAACAGAGAAAGCAAGAGAAGTGAGGTGGGCTGATAGATTCAGGTTTAGATTAAGGTAAGAAAAGAACCATAAAAAGACCAAACTTGAAAGTCAAAGTGAAATATGAGGGGGGTGGGGGGGTCGAGTCTGGGTTAGCGTTGGACGGTGGACGAAGGAACCCAGAAGACGGTTCCAGGTTCAATTCCCCCAGACACACATGAAGTACAGTACATGTGAGGAACATGTACTGTACTGGGTTCCAGGAGGAGCGACTCTTACCTTTTAATCACCCGAGCAGAAGATTAAGGAGCGCATTAGGTGGAGGGAGCGTGAAGAGAGAGAGCGGTTTTTAAACATCAAAACACAAGAGAAACCTTAACTAATTTAACGCCTAAAGATATATAGAGTCTTCTAATTCATGTCTGATAATATACCTTTCAAGCCATTTAGTGGATTCAGAAGTGGTGGATCAGCAGGTAATTGATTCACACATTAGTGCAGCCAGATAATTAGATAATCAATTAGGCTTTTTCATTTAAAGTAATTGGTCACCAGGACATAGTGGAGGCAAACGGGCAGGTGAGCAGAAGAGGTTTGGTTGAACCAGAACAGATGAGATACATCGATGTTTAACATCAGCTCTACGACATGATCAGCATGTTCACTCTTCTTATTGGATAAGAAATCAATGTACACTTAATTAGCAGCTCCTGATTGGTTAACTCATATGTGGGTATATACCGCGGCGTCAATGTCAGACGCACATGTGAACGGATGCATGATAAAAAAAGGTGTCTTTTTGAAGAAAGAAATACTTGTTCATAGTCGTTGTTTATAGAAAAGGCTTTAAATACATTCATGGGACAGACAGTATACATACAGTATGTATATATATATATATACATATATATATATATATACATACATGTATATGAGCCTGCACACACTGCACCGTCTGGCCAGCGTATTCATGAGGAGCAGCATATGGGGATACATACTAATATTTGTAATGTATATAAATAGTTTTCCTCAGTGGACACGACCATCATCATGGAGAATAACAAACAAAATACAACAAAGAGTCACCATGCAATTATCTCCCAGCTGATTGGATGGCGTTCGCCAAAGGATAATCGGTCCATTCTATTGGTGCTCCAAGCTGTCTCAGGATTGGTTGCTCTATGTATTGTTATTACCTCTTTAACATCCTTAATGATTCAAATATTCTACTTAGCCATCATCATGGTTCGGACATCATTATCATCATCATCATCTAGCACCGGTTACCGTGCCAACCCCTGAGGGAGGATTCACAGTCATGACATGTAGCACCGTAAGGTTTTACATTGGTGCACATTGTTCAGGGCTGGCCCTGATTCATGAACGCCTCTCGATATAGATGTATTATTATATATCGATTTAAGACGATTTGAAATGAAAAAGTAAGAGGGGAAGAAGTAAAGAGAGAGTGTGAGAGAGAGACGGTGGAGGGAGAGAGATAGAAAGAAAGAACGAGAAAGAAAGGAGAGAAAGAAAGAATTCAATTGTTATTAATACAGTTCCCGATCTTCTTCATTCTGATGCATTGAGAATCTTGGCTGTAGGGAAGAAAGACCCCATAGCTGTAGTCTTTTAAAAGGTTAGTAAAATGCCACATCTTACCTGCAATTAATCAAGCAAGTGTTCAGTAGTGGATGTACTCCACCGCCATGTTGTATTCTGACCTCGGGCCAAACCGCATAACTCCCCAGAGGCTTCTACATGGATGGCATTTACCTGTGGACTCTGATGAAGATGAAAAAATCTGTTTGGTTTTAATCACCTCCCTTGTTATTGTCTGACGAGACAATTAAAATATTCTCTAAAAAGCAAAAGGGAGGCATCTCAACATGCCAGCCCCAAGCTCTGCCTCACGTTATTATCTTAAAGCATGATTAAAGTTTGTTAGAGGTTCGGGTTGTTAAAAATCTAAATCAAGTCGGGGACTTGGATATAAGTCGAGGACTTACTATAAAAATAGATATAATAATAACAGAAGTGTGAATGCACCAGAAAGTATATGTGAACTGATCAATATTTTTTGTCTCTTCTGTTGCATGAGTAAAAAATGGGAACGACATCATCAAAAGAAGAGCAAGAGGCACCCGAGGGCCCGTCTCTGTTTGGGCCGGTCAAGGTCACGGTCGATAAATACGGCCCAGACACGGCACAACAACGGCCATTTGGGAAAAATTTGGATTTCCTCCAAATGGAAGTTTTAGTGTAGGACAGTTAAATAGCTTAAGGGAAAAGCTGTGTGAGTACAAGGAGGGGCAAAGAGATTCTGTTAGAGGAGCAAAAGAAATCAGACAAAGAAGGTGAACGGGAAAGTAGAAGCGAAAAGAGTAGATTGGAAGTCTTATGGGTTGAAAGAGGAGGCCAGCGGAAGAAAAGGAGCGGCCGATTCGGACACCGATGTCCCACCGCCTTATCGCCAGCCCCCCCGGACCAGAACCAGCCCCTCTCAGCCCCTCTACCTCTAGATCCAAGCACACAAAGAACCAGATGAAACCATTGAGAAGTACCTTCACATCTTACTGCAAACTCAACAGATGCAGTGAACTCCAGCCGGAGGCCGATGTTTATAGCCGACACCTAAAAAGTGTTTTTGTGAACGGATTAAACGGACCTTTACAAGACATTGTGAGCGCCTCCTGTATTGAATGGGAAGACGATGGCCGATGTGCTGGCACACACACATCATGCTGAAAGGAAAAATGAATAAAGAAGTTGAATTAATAAAATGACAACACAAACATTAAGATCCTGAAGGGGTACTAAGGTAATAATCGACTGGGTAATAAAAAGCTAAGGTGAGTTTTGTGTGTGAGCCTCCTGTCTTCTTTAGGCCTGAGATAAGGGCTCAGAGGGCAGAAGACATGGGAGGCACTGAACACACATTTGATGAAAATAAGGGATGTTGTCTTTACTATAATTGATTTCTATTACAATTGTGTCTAATTACTAACTTGGGTAACAGTCCACCAACAGTCCACCAACAATCCACAAATGGGTAATGCATGGGGAGTCTTTTGTTTTTGTCTTAATCACGATAACCAAAGCTTTGTCTTGATTGAATACATTGTAACTGGGTTTTGGGTTTGATTTGATATACTATTTTGGGTAAATGTATTAAAGGTTCAAATTAGTTTCTCAGATGGACCAGAAAACTGTTGGTTCTTTTTGTCCTTTTCCATGCTCGCCTTCTGGGCCATTCTCGGGGTGATGACCCTCCTGAGACGGGACCGACCCTCCTGAGGTGGGACCGGCCCTCCTGAGACGGGACCGACCCTCCTGAGGTGGGACCGGCCCTCCTGAGATGGGACCGACCCTAGGTAACAGCATCAGGACTCTGATCTCATGGCCGGTGCAGAGGAAGAGGACGGGACGTCACCATCATATCCTGTTTGCGTTCCTTGTTTTTGATGTATAGTTATCTGTGCATTCGATCTTTTTCTGGACGGACCTCAAGTGGTTTTTGAAGATTTTTTATCCACCAAAGATATAAAAAATGGGTATGTATATCAAGTTGACCTGTGTCAACTTGTGCTTGGATGCAGTCCTAGCGCCGGTGCTGCTCTATCGTCATAAATGAGGCTCTGGGCCTCATGGAGCCTGGTCCCAGTTGCCTTTTTCTCATCACTTTTTATTTTTCAAAACATGTATATATATATATATATATATATACATACAGTATACATACAGTATATATACTATATAGTGAGCCCCCTGAGAGTAACTCAGGGAGAACGATTGAGAATGTTTTGTACCTGCCTTGCGGATGCTCTTGTTCTCCTTCAGCTGAATAAATCTTTTTATAATTGTATTTGAAGATTAAGTTTCAGAGTGGTATTTTCCGGAGTGGTAAACTTTATCTCACTAATTAGCGTGCAGTGGATGCTTAAAATTCCCCGACAGTAGTTCCCTCGCCATGATGTAACTCCAAATATTGGAGTAATATACAGTAGTTGCTCCGTAGATTCTTGATCCACAGTAGTGTTTTTTCTCTCCTCCATTGACTTCCATTGCAGAAAACAATTAAGAAACAGGGCTCAAAGTCACACTTTTAGCACACAAACGAACGTGAACAAAGTGGATTCTGCCAATGTATAACATAACAAAACCCGCTACAGCGTTTTTTGGAAATAAAAATGTGTGTTGACTTTACTATTTGAATTAGGAAGATGATCCAGTAGTTTGCTTCTGAGACCGAATCACTGTTTGTTATTCAGACCGATCGGCTATGGAAATAAACCAAAACACACCTATTGGTTGAGAGACGGTTTATGTATTCAGTACATCTACGGCGAGGGGATGAGGGAAATATGTTAATACTTTGTTTGCGTTCGTTTGTTTGCTAAAAGTGTGACTTTGAGACCTGTTTCGCCGTGCAATGGAAGTGAATGGGGGAGAGAAAAAAACTTTCGATTATCAAGTTTGAATCTACGGAGCAACTATTGAAGATATCTCGCCGATATTTGGAGTTACATCATGGCAAGGTAACACAACCCAACCCTCTAACACACTTGAATCATACTTTAATGTTCAATAAGATATGTCAGTAACTTGAATTCATAACGGAGTGGATCAGACAAACACAAAGCACTACCGTATGTTTTAACACATGTGTATTAAAACATACCTACGGAGGCATGTGATGGATCATGTGATCAGACAGCGCTGGTGTGTGTGACCACCCATCACCAGGCACCCTGACACACCACTGGCTTCTCTTCACACACATCAAACCATCCATGATATCAACAGCAACGCAGGGGTTTTCCTCTCTGCTGTGTTTCCTGAGTTTCTCATGTAAACGGTCGTCTTCAATACTGACCCAGATCTAATAGGTGGGTCACATGACGAGTTACTTTCGAGTCCTGAAAGTAGTAACACATAAAGGCGAGAAATTTAAAAGGAGGAAGGGCGGCAGACATGGATTAAAAACCTTCGTCTAAAGTCTGGAGGAGTGGAGTCAGACAAGCTGGTGTGTGCAGTGATCATGCCGTGAAAGGTAAGGCTACAATCATTCAGCTGCTTAACGTTACATATCTGGCTAAAATCTACAAAAATCCAGACCAGGGTAGCAATATTGCTGGAAACATACAATATCACCCTGTAGAGTTTGTTCTGCAGGGTGATATTGCAGCTAGATCATTATTTTCCGTGCTGCCAACGCTATAGACTCTCCAGCCTGGGCTCCTACGGTTCATCTTGGTTTCCAGTGAGGTAACCAAGCCTCCACGCCAGCCTCCACGCCAGGCACATCGATCAACACGTGGGAAAAAAAATCACTTTTCCTCATTGTGTGGGGATCATATCCGATGTGTTTTGCTATCTCCTGATGGTACCTGCTGCGCGCAGGTCCATCCAACGCTGAAGCGTATTGACTTTCCTCCATTTCCAACGGCGTAATGTTGCACTCTTCACTCCCTGCCCCCCATCTGACTTTCACACATCATAGGGGTCACCAAGCAATACTCTGACGAGACACACATTCCTCTCCCCCATATCCACACATTAACCAGATGGTTTCAGCTGATATGATGTAATGCAATATTAGATAATATATGGGCCCTCTAATAGATCGGCCCGGTACACATCGCTTATGTATATGGATTGGAGCGGGCCGGGGGGGCCCTGAGAACCCAATTTACCGGGGAGCCGCGTACGCCCCTGACCCCTAATCAGGAGCCCTCCCGCATGGGCACGGCACACCGGTACACAGAGGACACAGCAGGATGTCCTAATATGGACATCCTGACCAGGGGAACGCATGAATATTACATGTTTTCTGAGCGACCTCATTCCAAATGTAAAAATTGTAATATGAATGCAAGTTAAGTGGTTTCACTCGGCGCCGTGTTGCCCTTAGGGCCTGGAAGAGGCAACAGAGAGGGGGGGCAGAATGAATGCTGTGTTTTTTGGTCCGTCTTTCTCAAGTCTTAGAGTGACGATGATTTGTTTTTGTAACACGTATTGGAATAAAACTAAAACCGGCTGTTTTTTTCGAGGCTGTGATCCTGTTTGACTTCATTAGACGAGGACAGTTGACGCC
>OMKN01068178.1:0-15443 GCA_900302345.1 Melanonus zugmayeri
TATATCTGTATATCTTATTTCCATAATTACATTGTTACATTGTCCCATTTGTGTTAAATGTATAGGCTACAACTTATACGTGTTGAACAGATTGCAGACGACAAATGCCGATTCAATAGTGAACCTGTCCAGGTCTTACTGTTTAACATATTCACACATTTCTCTGTTTGCTTTTTTTACAGGTTTTGTGAGCACACTGTTTGTACACAGTCGGGTCTTGGCTCACATCTTCAGGTGGTGCAGTTCAGACTTCAACACGAGACCAGACATGGAGAGAATGCATGATGCCAAGGTAAATAGTTACATTAGTTATGCAAATAGTCATTCTCATAATAAATGTCTTTGTCTTAACACATCAGTATACAGAAGTCTTGTCCCATTGTTTTTTATTGAAAACAGTTAATACAGTATGGTTTGGTTTTATAAATTGTAATTAGTCCCTAGAGATGTCTCTCGCATTCACAGTGTTTCCTGAGGAACACCCCACACATTTTTCAGTTTGTATTGTCTTATTATTTTGCCTTGGAAGCTTTTAAAGAATAAGATAAGGGTTTTTTTTGTCTCCCACTGTATAACTCTGTACTTTTCCTCTCTGGCATGAGATAGCACGCTGGTGTCGTCAAGAGAGCGTTTCAGGACATGATTGTGAGGGCGTGTGATGGAGAGAAAGGGTAGCCTTTAGCGTGTCTAAACTTGACCATGTTTTACTGTGTGTTTGTGTGTATTGTGAGTAGAGATGAAGAAGGAGGGGGTTACTGAGTGAGGCAACATTTGGCAAAAGGCATGAGTCTTAACCTGCAATAAATATGCTTCAGGTGAGAACACAGAACACAGTGTAGGAGCAGGGGCGCCTCCAAGGGGGGGCCATGGCCACCATGCTAAAAGCCTGGTGAGAGGGGCGTTATTCTTTATTGTATTTTGCTGTAAACTATTCAATGTTTCTATATTATAGAATGTTCAATAAACAGGCCTATTAATAATAATGCTGATCTCATGGGAATGTCTTAATCTGATATCCACATGAGATCAGCCAAGGATTTAAACTTTATGCAATTTATATGATATATTATATTTATATATACTGTGTGTATATACATATACATATATATATATCCATATCTAAATACATAGGCCTATTGAACGTGGGAAGGTGTGTTTCTGTAGCCCCTTTTACACAGCCGTTTCAATGCGGGAATGTTGTGGCTTTATTCCGCCTCGCCTTCTGTGTAAAAGGTACAAACACGGAATGGGGGGTCATTTTTATTCTGCCTTTAAGCCGGCAGCGGAGGTAGTAACAAAGCCGGATCGACGCTGACACTGTTGTGTTACATGTCACACCTCATATTCCGGAAAGCCTGTTACAAAGCATGCTATGTAAAAGCACACACAGGGGCAGCGTTATGCTGGCTTTTTTGCTTCTGTGTAAAAGGGCCATAATGACGGATCTTTACGGCAATATTGCAGGATATCTAGTGTCTTATCCACTTTCTTTCAATTAAACCTACATTAAAGCAATGTATGGTGCAACATATTTTACTTTTACTGGTTCATCATACTGCAAATGAAAAATTGTACATAGATACATCTTCCAAATGCAAGACGCAGTTTGAGATTAAACTAATCTGTCAGTCTAATGTCTAAATTGTGTAGGCCTATTCTCAAAACGAAAAGCCACAAATTAAAGAAATCAAAGAAATACTTTAGCACACGCCACTGTGTAGGAGAGGTTGAAAGTATAAGCATTGTGCAACTACAGCTCAATTTAGACATGCATTAGTGACCGTTGATGAGTGGATATCACATTGTGGTTTGTCTTATGAAATAGGTTGCGTACATTCAAGAATTGGTCTTTCAGTCTGTGTGGTAATTGAGAGTGCAGCAAGTTGGACTGAAACAGGCTTTTTAGGAGATCCGCTGTAGCAACATGGACGTATTTTTGTGAGGACATCGCTCTATTGTAACTGCGAAGTGTCTGACAAATGCAATCTACACATCCGCAGTTCAATCAAGCTGGTGCTTGTTCCTTTCAAAATCTATTTGGTCTGTGGAGAATAAGATGGACATTTTGAAATGTGATGGCTGCAGTGAAAAAGTGACATAGTCCAGATATAAGTCTGTATTGACCTGCTGTATACTATTACTATTTAGTCTTTAGTCATTAGTCATTTTTGTTTTTTTAGGTGCTTTTATCCAACATGACTTACAGTGAAGTCAGATACATGTCATTCATGAGCAGGTAGGGGTTCGGCATCTTGCCTGCAGGTCGACGTTAGGGTTTGAACCCAGGGAGCCAATATCTCTTTGTAATTCAGTGATCTTGTGTTAAATATGGTTAACACACACACACACACTACTTCTTACTCACCCACCCAAAACCCAGCCTCTCCCTCTTGCCTTGCATCACACTCCTATTTCATCAGTAGTGCTTATCCGTATAGTGTGATTATCACACAGTACGCTTTTTGTGCTCCCAAGGCCAGCATGTCCCTCTGAGACATATTGCATGTTACAATGTGTCACCAATAGGGAGCATACGCTCTCTTATCAGACTATCAGCCCCTCCCAAAGGTCAGGCCAGTCTAATCCAGTAGCTCCTCTTCTTTTGCCTCCCACTGACCGAGTTCTAACTCCAATTCTTTCTTTTTTTTTTCTTCAACATTTTTCTGAACTCATTATTTTCTCATTATTATCATGAATATATTTTGTAGAACAATACTCCTCATCAGAATCTATTCAAAGCTGTCAAACTGGCAACAAGTTGTTTATAATAAGTCTAATTTAAGAACTAAGTCCCACTTAACATAGTCCATAGCATGCTAATCAGTTGCTTATTCAATGCTATATGTATGTTTCATATATGAACATACATTAAGAACTCTGCAGTTTGTACAGAGTGCATGGATCAAGGATCAAGTTTTTTGTTTGTTTTTTAGATCAGTGTCCTTTTAAAAACATATCGTCACCCTCTTAAAATAATCGCCTAAGTCACTTTTTCAAGTTTTTCAGAAAAGAGACTTCAGATATTTTGGCCACACGCTTGACATAGGCCATTGCATTACCAGGTAGGAACAGCATTTCTTTTCAATTAAGGACTTGGGCCATTTTACCAGAGGTGGCAGCATCATGAAGAGATGATTTAGGCAAAAATATAATTTTCCTCAAAAAGTGACATAGGCCATTATTTTAAGAGGGTGACAATATGACAAATACACACATTTTCTACGGCTCATTAGCAGTGTAGATAACCAAACAAAAATGTAAATTGCAAAACACAGGGACACCAGCCTTCTGTGTTGTAACACCGAGCATCTGCAACAGAGCAGTGAGTCCACAGCAGCAGCCAGCCAAAGAAATGGCGGAAGACTCAGAAAGGCTTATTGTTGTCCTGAAACAACCGGCCATAAACAACAACAACAACAACAGCTTTGTTTGTCGACGAGGAACTGACCGTGTCCCCTGTTCACACTGAGGAAACGATTGTATATCCCCCCCCCCACACTCCCTCCACACGTATACTCCCCAGTGTCTGTTTAGCATCCTTCCCTTCCTCTCTCCTTCACTCACACCAGTGGTTTCCAAGCAGTGGGTTGTGACCCGTGAGGGGATCACAGCAGGGGACAAAGTGGGTCACGGAATGGCCACATCTATTTATTTTTTCATTCCTACATCTGTTTCATTTGATCATTAATATGTTTGAAGAACAATATATAGACATATATCGGGAAATGTTTATTATCTCATTTTATGACATGGTATTGCATTGCTTATTTTACTCCAAATATTTTACTTAAAATATTTGGTCTGATATCTGGGCCAGAAGTACCTCCACAAGTGGGTCTCGGCATGAACAAGTGTGTGACCTCCTGATTCACATTGTCTCTCTGTGTCCTTCGCTGTCCACAGCCCAAGAAGAAGGTGACCTGGTACCTGGTCTACTGTGTTTCCACAGCCGTTATTGGCTCACTGCAGTTTGGTTACAACACCGGAGTCATCAACGCCCCCGAGCAGGTGTGTGTGTCTGTGTGTGTGTGTGTGTGTGTGTGTGTGTGTGTTAAATCCTATTAGATTTCCTATGTATTTGAAATACTTTTCTAGTCTTGTTTGACAGAGTTATTAACTAATGCCTGAGATTCCTTTAGTAGGTCCCAAGGCTTTAAGGCACCAGGTTCACTCTTTGTTAACTCTGCTGTTGGTAAAACCTTGTGAACAAACATGGGTGTGATTTTGGATGCTGATCTTAACCTCCAGAAGCACATATCTAATATCTCCAAGATGGCTTTTTATCATCATCTTAGAAAGTCAGAAGTTAGATTATTGTAATGCACTTTTTGCTGGACTGACAAAGCAGGTGTTAAATAAGCTCCAGCTTAATCCAAGTGCTGCAGCCAGAGTAACTAAAACCAAAAGGTTTGGAGTTTGGACACATCACTCTTATTTTAACTTCGCTTCACTGGCTCCCAGTAAAACAAAGAATTCATTTTAAAATACTTCTTATTGTTTTAAAATGTTTAAAACGTATTGTTTTAGAATGGCTTAGCTTCTTCCTGCGTCGTTGACATGCTCACTAAATACACACCGGACAGAATACACACTGGACACACTGGAGGTAAAGGTCTCTTCACTATACCTAGAATACAATCTAAATCAGCTTATGGTGCCTTCAGTCATTATGGTCCTATTCTCTACCACATGAACTAAGGTCAGGTGTTAATCAGCCCAGCATTGCGCACAGATGGCTGCTGTTATTGTGGCAAGGAGGAGACATAGACCCAATGAAACAATACATAGAGAAAGGGTTTTTGTCACTCGTGTTAACGTTTTTGGAATGACAGAAGTAAAAATATTTCAGACATAGCGCTTGCACATTTTGCGCTTTCCGTCCAAACTCCATGGCAGAAACCACTAAAATACGCAAAACCTGCACACCTGTTGTCATTAATGCAATTATCCTTAGTTGATCACCCGCAAAACATACATCAACCAAACGCCCAATATGTTGCAATGCACACGCAATGTAGTACTCTTTATTTGGGATTTTAGTAAATCAGGCCCAAAGAGTTAATGACAAACAGCAGTATTGCGTGTGCAGGTTTTGCGTGTTTTAGTGGTTTCCGCCATGGAGAGTTTGGACGGAAAGCAGAAACGGACCACAAGTGCAAAATGCACAAGAGCTATGTCTGAATTATTTTTACTTCTGTCATTCCAAAGACGTTAACCCAGTGACAAACACCCTTTCTCTACGCATTCTTTCATTGTGCCTATGTCTCTCCTTGCCACAATAACAGCAGCCATGTGCGCAATGCTGGGCTGATTAACACCTTCCTTTCAAACGTATTAAATACAGACGCAGTCACAAGCACCGGAATTACTTTCAGGTTTGGTACTTTGAAACTCTCAAAAAATGTTGCGACCCACATCCGACCATAAATAATAAGGAGCCAAATAATGCGTTCTCAGAGCACGTTTTAGCCATGGATGTGATTTTAGCAGAAATACTGACACAAAACATTACGATTGTGGTCCAGCTGGTGGCGGCAAAGCAGGGCAAATTAGATAAGTTCCTATCACCAAAACCTTTTCAAACTTTTTAACTTTTAGTTTTTAAAAACCATTTTGTTTTAAACATTTTAAAAAAAAATTTAGAATTACATTTTGTCGCGGCCCACAGGTTGGGAATCGCTGCCTTAGAGTATAAGCACGCCTGTCCTATCTATCTAGTTGGTATTCATAAAAACAATGCACGTGGTTGTACTACCCCCTTATGGATGTGTGCAGAACAGGCATCCAACTGTCATCCAACCAATTAACTCTTTAAATCACTCAGTGTAAGTGCTATTAATGTGGCATTAATTACGGTACTATTGACACATTAACTATTTACCATTACTATTTAGTAATTTAGCAAACACTTATCCAAAGAACCTTTCAGCTGGGAGTCAAACACCATAACCACTATATATTTATATATATATATATATATATTAGTAATTCTGTAATTGTATCGGCATTGGGGAGATCCCTCTGCTCCATCTGCCAGACACTGGCATTTAATCTTAAACCAAGACGCCTAACAAACCTGTCCTTTCTCTCTCCCACCTTAACAGAAACTGCGTAGGTTCTTCCAGAATGTGTCCATGGAGCGCTACGGAGAACCTTTCAGCCCAGGGGCAAACACCATGGTGTGGAGTTTCGCGGTGGCCATCTTCAGTGTTGGAGGCATGTTTGGTTCCTTCTCTGTGGGAGCCATGGTCAACAAATTTGGCAGGTGAGGAGATGGATCTGTTTTGTAGACACGGATCATCTACTTGTTGATGCTTTGTTAGTAACTTAGGCCTACATACATTCAGTGTACATTCAGTTTAATTCATCATGTGTAAATTATGTGTAAATGATGTGTAAATCATTAAAAAAAAAACACCAAGTAGTAACATTTTCTGTTTCACATTATACCACAGTCTAACTTTTATATTGCTTTATACTCTCACCTACTGTACCTTTCCTCTCTGTCACCAGGCGGAAATCGATGCTGCTAGCTAACATCCTTGCCATACTGGGAGCTTTGCTGATGGGACTGTCCGGCCTTAGTCGCTCGTTTGAAATGGTCATTATTGGCCGGTTTGTCATCGGCCTGTTCTGCGGCCTGTGCACGGGGCTGACACCAATGTATGTGGGGGAGATCTCCCCCACTGACCTGCGAGGGGCCTTTGGGACGCTACACCAGCTGGGCGTGGTCATTGGCATCCTGGTGGCACAGGTATACAAGGACCTGACATCACTCGTAGAGTAGAGAGATTTTTAAGTCTCGCTGATTGTAGTGTATATTACATGATATACATGTATAGAGGCCCAATCCCTCTTTTCCGAGTGTCCCTCGCTTTTTGACTTGCCCCCGGAACAGAGTTACAAGGGGTAGTGGGTGAAGTCTTCCCATATGAAATGGGACAACCCTTCAAGACCCTGATACGTCGATGGCATTTACGTAAACAGACGCGATGACTTTGTTGCCGGACATTTCGAATCAAACAATGCCGTCTTCAGTTGTGGTGATTTCTCTTGTGTGGGCTATAGGCATCCTTTTGCGGTTGTCAGCAGCAAATTGGAGAATATACTAGAAGAGGTGTATGGGCCAGAGTTTAGTATCTGCCCATGTATGTCCACTCTTATAGATGGTTATACATTTGTTTACGACTGTTTTAATTGACTTAAACAGAAAACCGCATGGCCTTCTTCTCTCCTATTTTGCTATTAACTCAAGTTGTCCATGGCTTATATTGCACTGTGTCTGTGTCGTTGCTTTGTACTTTATTTTTAGATAGCACAGATAGATACCTTAACTATAAATGCTCATGTGCAGGCCTTGGTCTTAGAAGATACTTGGTTGTACAGTATGTGTGTAACTTTGCATTCTTCCCATGATCATACTTAAAATTAAAACACAAACTCAATGAATGTCACAAGTCTCAGATCAGAAACGTAAACCCGAACAATATTCAAGAAATAATCTCATTAAAAAAATGGAGTTTGACAAAGCTTGTATCTTACACAGCTGTTGTAACCCCCACATCCCTGTGCTACCTTCTGCATGTGTCCAGATCTTTGGTCTGGAGTTCCTGCTGGGCTCAGAGGCTCTGTGGCCTCTCCTGCTGGCACTCACCGCCCTGCCAGCCATCGTGCAGACCATCCTGCTACCCTTCTGCTCCGAGAGCCCCCGCTACCTGCTCATCAGCCTTAACCAGGAGGAGGAGGCCCGGAAAGGTCAATCAACAGACCCCCGTGGATACTCTACCCTTTTACTGATTAGGGATTTTAATATAAATCATCAATCAATCATACGTCATCATATTTATTTTGTTATTTAGTGACTAGAGTGCAGCAAAGCCAGTAGTAGCTTTTGTTTTAGTTAGAATTTCACCTTAAAGGGGAAACTGGGAGTACTGGGATTTGCATGCTCCAGTGGTCCAATTTGGAAAAATGACATCAATGGTCCAAGAAAATAGCCGAGCATGACAGTTCCCCTTTAACTGGCTCCTACCGTACATTTTTGTGGGGATTGTGAAGTGGAGATGAAATCTTGGCAGAGGCGAAACATAACAAGAAACAACAAGAAAATGGCCATGTTGGCTTCCTTTCAATGAGACCTTTTTCACAACGTTCTTTTATGTGTCATGCACACCCCTGGTTGGCATCTCACAGCACTGGTGCGTCTCCGCGGCAGTGAGGACGTGCACGACGACCTCCAGGAGATGAAGGAAGAAGGGATGAAGATGGCCATGGAGAAGAAAGTGACCATCCCTGAACTCTTCCGCTCCCCGTTGTACCGCCAGCCCCTGATCATCGCCATCATCCTCCAGCTCTCCCAGCAGCTGTCTGGCATCAACGCAGTGAGTAGAAGACCCAAGCACATTAGGAACCAATGGCTTGTGAAGCAGCAGGAAGTCAGACAAAGTCTTTCACAACAAAAGCCCCCAGTTTTACTTACTTCCTGCTTTCAGAGTTGTTTGGATGATTAAAAGTTATGCATCACTATGACAACCAATGATAAACAAGGTCATGGTCGACCATTGTTGACCATGATTAATCTTGTCCTTGTTAAATTGTGATTTGAGTGTAGTATATATATATATATATGGATGTATCTATGCATACACTCTTCTGCTAGTTGCCAAGTAGGCCAACTTAATTTTCATGTATATCTGTGACTATGCAATCCATTCGTAGTCGTATCAGTTGGCTTACCACAATATTTGTAAAAATCAGTTCTAAAACACAGAAACACTGCATTTAACTAAACAGTTTACTAAACCAGAAACACATTTGATGTAATTCTTCAACAACAGCACTGCAATTTTCTTTTAAACATCGACATTTGTCATCATGATAAATAAATGTTACATGTTACATGTTACTTTGCTCATCCTAGCCCAGAGGAAAAGTTGAGTAGAATGAATTCAGCCTAAAAGGTCAACGGAAAGGTTTGAATGGCTGTCCGTTAATAAGGTCACTTACGCTGGCTGACACACTGTGTTAGCTATGTGGCCTGACAAGCCTGACAATCAAAGAGAAGCTGCCATAGCCTGGGGATACAGAGTCATGTACATCCACTGCTCATCCGCCTCACTCCCTCAGTCCAATAACAGTGACAACAGCTAATGGCCCTATGAATAATACATATTCTGAACAACGTTAAATGTTTTCAATGAATACTTTTCTCTATCCAAGATAAAAATTAATTTTGCATGTTCAAGGTGACAATTTATAAGCGACTGACCCCTTTCTCTCTCTCTCTCTCTCTCTCTCTCTCTCTCTCTCTGTCTCTCTTTCACTGTGTCTCTCTCTCCCAGGTGTTTTATTACTCTACAGGTATATTTGAATCGGCTGGGGTAGCTGAACCCATCTACGCTACTATAGGAGCAGGTGTGGTCAACACCGTATTCACTGTGGTCTCGGTAAGCATCTTTCTACTGTTGCTGTCTCAATACATTATTAGGTAGTGTTAGGCCATGCCAACACTATGCTGGATAAATGTATATGTGCATGTTTTTTTTCTCCCTACATTTTGGCCTTCTGTAACACACTAGTCTCACAAATCTGATCTGTAAGCAAAACGTGGCATTTAATACACTTATTAAAATCCCCTTCTGAAAGCTCCATGTTGCCACTTGCAAATGAGTTTCTCTTCGGAACTGGTAGAATATCTCCATAACAAAACAGGAAATAAGGCCGGCCCTTTAAGTCTTTGGTTTCTGGCCTAGGCTCTGTGCCGTCTCCCCCTGAGAAATTCTGCAATAGCATAGGAGGACTGCTGGATCCAAGATTAGTAACACACTAAACCCATGTTTTATACCACCCAAAATGGAGCCTTTTCCAATTAAATCTGAAAACTCTGGTCTTACATTGATGTGTGGACGGGCAAAACATATATTTCTGAAAACAATGCTGCAGAATTGTCCCATTGGTTTAAGTGTGCATGACAGAAGGTGTGCCTTTTCGAAAACCCTGGTCAAAATGCACAAGTATGGATGGAAATCCTTTGGCGCAAAAACAGCATTTTTAAATGTATTGGGTGTAGTGGGTACATGAGAATTGATGATGACTGTGATGATAATTAGTGTATCATTGTGTCACCAGCTCTTCCTGGTGGAAAGGGCGGGACGAAGGACATTGCACTTGATTGGATTGGGTGGGATGGCTGTCTGTGCCCTCTTGATGACCATCTCCCTGTCTCTGGTTGTAAGTAACAACAACCCATCAACACTAAAATGAATGAATTAAAAATGACATTTATTCAATTCACTTCTTCATATCTCAACATATTACAATTTTTTTGTCTATTTGTGTCCCTTCTCCCTAACCCCCTACCTACACACCACTAACCCACCCTACACACACATACACACACACACACACACACACACAACACAACACAACACAACATGTTCTTTCTGTGAGCAGAGTAAGAACCAGGCATTGAGCTACATGGCCATCGTGGCGGTGTTCGGCTTCGTGGCCAGCTTTGAGATGGGCCCGGGCCCCATCCCCTGGTTCATAGTGGCAGAGCTCTTCTCCCAGGGCCCGCGCCCGGCCGCCATGGCCGTCTCCGGCCTCTCCAACTGGACCGCCAACTTCCTGGTCGGCCTGGGCTTCCCTAAACTGGAGGTATGCTGGAATACACTGACTTGGCTTAAAGCATGTACCAAGTGTGGTGTATCATGGTAACTCGTCTTTATTACAGTTAAAGTTACATTTTCGAGGGTAGAGGATCTTCTAAAATGGCATAATAATTGTAGCCTTTCTTTTTTGTACTTGGTACTTTTTGCTGGCTGGAATGTCTGGCTCTAAACTTATTTAACTGCACATTGTTGCATATCGTTAGCGTTTGTTGTTTGAAAAGCTAATATTTCTCTCTCTCTCCCCTTCCCCCCCCTCCCTCCCTCTCTCTCTCTCTCTCAGGAACTGTGCGGTCCGTACGTCTTCATCATCTTCATGGTCCTGCTCATCATCTTCTTCATCTTCACCTACCTCCGCGTGCCCGAGACCAAGGGGCGGACCTTCGACGACATTGCCCAGGCCTTCGCTGCCAGCGCGGCGGGGGCAGCCCATCCTGAGGACGGGGTGGGCCTGCCCGTGCCCGAGAGCAAGGGCTCCGTGCCCATGTTCAATCTCCCCCCGGAGAAGGCAGGAGCTCCTTAGACGCAGGGTAGAAGAAAGGTATATGATTTAGTACGAGGAACGAGACATAGGACTAGATTTCAAGGTGATGGATGGAGGGTTTTCTGTTTCTAAAACGGTATTGTTCATGCAGCAATACTTCAACATGAAACAGGATATTGGGGATGGGGCACAGGATAGTCTGGTGGTTAAGGTGTCTACCTGTAGACATCCTTGAGCAAGATGCCCTAACCCCCTACCTGCTCATTAATGACATGTATTAAATAGAAATCCACTGTAAGTCACTTTGGCATACATACAGTTTGGCTAAATTTGTGATGGTGACTGTTACAAAACAACATGCAAGAGCATGCTTAGTGTTAAGGAGTCCATTTTGAGAAAAAAATTCGGTTTTGGTTTTATCTGAAATGTGGGCCAGTCTTGGGCCCACATTTTAATATTTTGTAAAATAATAATTGTTATTTATTTTTCTAGCAAAGCATCACCATTTAACAAGGACATTTTAACTGTTAGTGATGTCACAATATTTGAGTTATTACTGCTTGATCTTAGTTGACCTTGTTCTCCAACTATTCATTTAAGAGTATCATGTGTGTGTGTGTGTGTGTGTGTGTGTCTGTGTGTGTGGTAAGGGAGAAAAGGATTTGGGGTAGTGGTTTGTATTAAGGTCAAGGAAAGCCCCCATTAGCTTAACCTACAAAAAAATGATTTGGAACCTTGTCATCCACACAGAGAAGGGCTGCCTTGACCTCTCTCTCTCTCTCTCTCTCTCTCTCTCTCTCTCTCTCTCTCTCTCTCTCTCTCTCTCTCTCTCTCTGGTCAGTCTAAAACTGTATGCTGACTGCATACTACATACTGACGTATGCTGATGTATTTGATCTCCATGTCACTTTATGTCAGCACTGACTCACGATATAAGATAAGATGTACTTTATTAATCCCAGACAGGAAATGCGGGTGTCACACCAGAAGTACAGGACAGTAATAAGAGTTAAAAAGGAGATACAATTCCAAAACAAGTACATGCAAAGAACGACAAAAAACATGCCAAAACAAATCTCTGACAAATTGTCGTGCCAATTGTTGAAATTCTTTGTACGTTCTGATTAGATTCTGCGGTCTGGGGAGAGAAGCCGTAACTTGATAACAACAGGTCGTGATAACAGTGTTTTTATTGTCTGATTGTTTGATCTGCACGGGCATAGAGACTAGCACTGCCAGTTGGGAGCGGTCTCTACTTCCCCCCTGCCTGACTAAGCCTGTATAAGGAAATAAAACAAATATAATGGGTGGTAATATTAGAATAGGCATCTGAACACAATTTTTTCTACTGGGCGTGAAATGCACTGTTTTTCCCTTTGCGCAAAAAAACATATCCTAATATGGAGTGTTATTTTTTTTTTTACAAAAAATCAAAATCACTTGACATAACAGTACCATGCATTTGAGTTCATAAAAGATAAAATGTTAAGGCAAATCCTATCTGAAAAATACAGTGCAGCAGGAGTTGAATTAATAACATATTCAAAAATATGGTTATTATTAAAAATGGACATTTCAATTCAGGTTTTAGTGTTACAAAGTGTTACAGGACAAGTGTTACATACAAACACTAAATGTATTTATTGCATGGATGACGCACAACTAGAGTCTTGTCAATTTATTTTTTTTGTTGATTTTGTAGATGTGTGGCTCTGAGTTGTTTTCTTATAGACATGAGCCGTGCACCTGTGTCAATGTGCATTGTGTGAAATTAATTGTATGTCTGTATCTGCCTTAATTCTATATTTATCAAGACGTACATTAATATCACATTCCGACACTTGTGCATCCAGCATTACTTCTTTTAAATATTGGCCTTTGTCTAGTGATTGTGAACCATTGACTGCTTTCTTCCATGTGTATTTGTGGCGTGTATTAATCATGAGTCAGCGTTAAGACCCGCCTTTGTTTCTCTTATTTCTTGCACTCTAATACTACTGAATGTTACTATGGTGCTGTGTAGTTCTCGACTACATAGTGTTATTTTTCTCTCAAATGTTGCCATTTATGTCTCGCTTTCAAATATAGATTGGGGAGGAATGCGAGCGAGCCTGATTAATTCTGACCCTGTGTTATATGATATTAATATTTTTGTACTGTGGTTCCAAGGGGCACCCAAAATGCTTGATCAAGTTGAAATAAGTATTATAGATACACAAAGAAAAACATTTAATTGGCAGAGAATTAAATCCAAACATAGAACAAATACTTTTTGTCTCAGTTTTTTCTTGCAACTTGCAACCTTTTTTTTTTCAACTCACAATAGAATATATAGTCAATTCATATGCATGCGAGGAGTGAATTATTGAGTGAGTGAATAAATGAGTGCGGGGGCAAGTTAGCAAGTGAGTTAGTGAGTGAGTAGGTGGAGTGAGTGAGAGAGTGGCTGGGTGGCTGAGTGAGAGATGGACCAATGGGAGTCCAGATGCTGTACAGGTAACCCCTCAACTATTCAGACTGAAGCCAAACATGAAAAATCATGAAGAGCTGAGAAGGGATTTCAACGTGAGTACCCCTCTCCCTTAATGCATTGTGGGGGCTGAAGTTGTTGAGGATTGTTTTTATATATATCATTGAAACTATAGGTTCTGTAAAAAAAAGAAAGTCAATATTTTCACATTGATATATGTTGATATATGGTTTCCCATATGAATGACAACACCTACTGTGTCTTATTTTCTATGGGCACATTTCCACTGCATGGCCTTGCAGCGTTTTGGAATGGGGCCATCTAATTGTGTCAAGCCAATAGGCAGCATCTCTCCGGAAGGCTCAGCCAGAGCCCAAGTCACTGCAGTGAACTGGGGCATGAAGACCTATCAACAAGCTGCAATACCCTGTAGTGGCCAATGAGGGGCGCACACACACTAGGGCAACAACGTAGCGTTCAGCATGATGCCAGTGGTGGTGACGGGTGTGCATGTGTGTGCCAATGAGTGACTGAGTTTGTTGCCTGTGTGTGGACGGGATATTTGGTGGTTTTGTGTGTGTGTTGTGTGTGTGTGAGTGTGAGTCTGTGCATGTAGGTCTCTGTATGCATGTGTGCATGTGATTTGTGTGTGTGTGTGTGAATGCAAGTGCGTGCGTGTGTGTGCGTGCGTGTGTGTGTCTAGAGGCTGTCTGGGTGAGATATTCTGCAGGGGTAGGAGTGTGTCTCGGGGACAGAGGGGAGGTGTTAGAAAGAGATGGAATAAAAAGCATGAAGGATGGAAACTGTCCAGAAATGTGTCTAAATTATGTTTATTTTACATGAGAAGTGGAGGGAAGGAGCTCTCACATGCCAGAGCTTCCAAATGTCAGGCACTTAGGCTATTGAGATATGTAATAGAGGACACAGTTGTCCGTGGTGGGCTAGGACTGCCTGCTCGCCGACATTTATGTTAGTTATTCAGGACAAGTTGGAGAGTTATGCAGCGTTATATGTGGAAATGGCTACACAGCCGTTTTAGAGAAGTTGTAGGTTCAAATTGTAATGTTTCCTTTTGTTTGTCTCTCTCTGTTTTTCTTTTTTTATCACTACATCCTTTGCTCTGTCTGTCTGTCTGTCTCTCTCTCTCTCTCTCTCTCACTCTCACTCTCTCTGTCAATTCAATTTCAATTATTCAAATGAGCTTTATTGGCATGAAAAGACAAGTCATCTTATATTGCCAATAAAATCTGCTTCAAGTATTGTTTACAAGAGAACAAGAAAACAGATTCAATATAGCAATAAAACAATGCAAACATTTATTTAAATTAAAATAAAAAGATGTGAAGAAGAGAAAGTATTCATATTTCTCTCTCTCTCACTCTCTCTACTTCTTTTTCTTTTTACTTCTCTTTGAGATAAAGGGAGCAAATAGACTCCGCCTCCTGGCCCTCCCCTTTTCTCTATCACACACACTCATTCCCTCTCTCTCCCCCTCCCTCTCTCTCTCTCTCTCTTTCTCTCTCTCTCTCTCCCTCTCTCCCTCTCTCACTTCTCTTCTCTTCCAGGCCCGTTCGCTCCCTCCCTCTCTCTGTTAGTGGCATTCAGTATAGTGGAGATGTGGAGTGTGGTTCTGTCTCTCTGTTTGTTTCTCCAGCCTAATTCAGCTGAGGAAGGTAAGAACCTCTTCTTTTACATCCAGCAATGCCAGCATGAGAGTGGTGTTTGGGTGGATTAGGTGTGTGCCTGTGTGTCTGTGTGTGTGTGTGTGTGTGTGTGTGTGTGCATGTGTGTGTGTGTTTGCATGTGTGTGTGTGTGTGTGTT
>OMKN01068180.1:0-12668 GCA_900302345.1 Melanonus zugmayeri
CAGTGCACTAATAAGGAGAGAGGGAACACACTGAACACGCGTGTTGTCCTTTTCTTGTATATCCTCGGGAGTCTCTCTTGTCGAGTGGTACAACGTTCCCATGTGGTGTCAAAGCAGAAGCGCTTGAAAGGGGGGGCGTGCTTTTTTTTTTTGGATGATGAAGTGAATTATGAATTCTTGGGTTGTATGTCTGGAGGAAAGGAAACGGCGACAGCTTCAGACACTATAGCCGTGTTTTGTCAGGATGCTTTAGATCCGTGGACGTTGACGATGACGACAAGACGTCACGGTAGGTTAGCGAGTTGTTTTTGTTTTAGGTCGCTGCATCACATGTGTTTATTCCGCTTTGCTCGTCCTGCTCCCTCAAAAGCTCTTTCGCCCTCTTCTTGGTTTTCCTCTGCGGGTGCCAGAGCGTACTTTGATGTCTGCTGTGTAAGGGAGCTGCCGGCGTTCACCTAGGCCATGTACGAGGAACCACAATGTTTGCCTTTTTTTTCCTTCCCCCCATAGTTTTATTTTTAGCCCGGTTTTGTCGCTGAGCGTCGGTGAGTCAGCCCAAGATGTGGAACATTTAGGAACCCGGGTTATTTTTATCTGACCGTTCCCATATTTGGACTTTTCTTGTGCTGATTCGTGCCAGAGAGCCGTCGTCGTGCAGAACATTCTGTGCCTATGGGTCGAAGGCAGGAGAGAGGCTCTTATGTGCTATGTAAAAAAGACAACAACAACAAAAAACATTGTGACTTTTAGACCAAAAAACAGCTCAAACCTTAGCTCAACTCAGTCCTTTTTAGTCTCCACAGGACACAGTTTTCTGTGGCTGGTTTATTTTTAATGGAGAACATTATTTCAGCTCCGGGATTCAGCACAGTGGTTCATTTCCTGTCCCATCCTGCAGAGTCACCTGATTTTTCTTTTAAATTAAAGAAATAATGATCAAACAGATTAGGAAAACAGTTTTATACTATTAGGGCCCTTAACTCATTTGTTTCTTTTCCAAATATTTTCCACACCAAATAAAGGGAACGATGATAAACAGCCCAGCAACAGTCGGCACAGATTTATTTTAGATAAATAAAGCATCCTTCACACAACACCTCGACCTTGCTCACTGTCCTTGGGAAATGGGAGTGGTTCTATTCTAGGCATGCGTCTCATTATGAATTGCAAAGATGGTACGTTTGTATTGTCATGTGACACGTGAGTGTGTGTGTGTGTGTGTGTGTGTGTTTCAGTAGTGCTAAATTGCATTCTCCCCACAATACCTAGCCTAATAATGGCACAAACGGATCCGGTGTGAGACCTTAGAGAGGCTAAGAACAGACCGACCTTGGAGTCAACAAAACCGTGGATTTCTTCTTTGGTCTCCTCCTCAAGAAGCTTTTGAATGTCAACAACTTTATAAAAACTGACAAAGGGCTTTTGGCATAGTGCAAGAAAATGATGTCTTAGAAAATGAGCCAGGTGTTTGTTTTTTGTGGAAAATTAAGGACTTGACAGCATTTGAACAAATCTGAACATATGAATGTTGGTTAGAATTGTAGCATTTTGCTTATTGTTGTTGCTTTTGCTAAGTGACCATTTTTAAGGGAAATATCTTCATTTTAATGTGCTTGGCCAGAGGGATAGACATAAACAACACCGTATTTTCTTTTTCTTAAATCAGATACAATTTCTTGTAATACTGTAGTGTTGTGCTTGACTTGTATTTTGACATGCTTTGACTGAACAGGAGGTGAGTGTTATTCTTAAATTAAACTTGACAATATAGGTCATTTATACCATTTATTTTGATAAGCGTGTGAAGATGATGTATTCGGTACATGACATACGCCTAACTATATAACTGCACCATGAAAAATAATTGTTGGTACTATGCGATGTATATGTGTGGCCAAATAAGCAATTTTTACAATTATGGAAGGACATGCAGAAATCCCCCCCACACCCTCCATCTCTCTCTGAATTTGTACTTCTAAATCAAATTTCCTATGTTAATGTCAACAGCAAAAGCAGTTGACCTTTTCGAAGAAATAAATGGTGTGTCGTCAGTATTCTGTTTTAAATTACCAAGTGTTGACCAAAATCTTTTAAGAGTTTTGTCAAGGACAAATAATTTCTATTTTCTCACTTTTGAAGTACAATCCTCTGGTTGAGTACATGTGTGTACCGCTCGTGCAAGTCTTTTGTTTACAAAAATGTACATCAAGACTACCTACTTTGCCGACATGCCGTTGAATCTGGAAGTTTAGTACACTTGTTTGTTTGTTGTTGTTTTTTTAACTTGATAAATGTGTGTATGTATAGGAACCTTCAACGGTTGCCAACCACATTTATTTTCAATTGACCACAAAGATAATCTTCAGTTGGCTATTATCTTTTCGGAGAAGACCGACAATCTAACCGCGATGAAAGAGAGTTGGATCGTTATCTAATCTAAAAACTAGAAACACATTTGAAGCCAATTATCCATAATGCAGCGTTTCAATTCAGTGATTCTCATACACTTTTCAATATAGGATGACTTTTCCGTATCAGCAGTGTATTTCTCTGCATCATTCAACACATGCCGGTAGCAAACTCGCCATACAAATCTAAATGCTAATCCATGGTGGTTATTTGGATGCTGCAACGTGATCTATATACACTGTACAGGTTTCAATGTAACCTTATGCCCGGAGCTTGTTAAACATTGATTAAGTGAGAGTGACATTTGAGTGCTACTAGTTGTCATGTCATAAGGAGTGGGGGGGGGTTAACTCTGACATCAAATCAAATGGCCTTGTTTGTGTTCGATGCTGTCCTCCCAACATGAGTTATACATTTGTAGAATAATGGCATATGCTCCATCATTCACTTTTACAATCAGCCGAGACAATACTGAAACTCTACAGGGATTAAGCTTTGAAAAACTGCTCTACTCCCTTCTAAAGTCACTAAAGTGAGTTTGTTGCTCTTTTGATTCATATTAAATCCCTTGTTGAAGCTGAAACCAGAGTTTCCACGTGTAGATGGTTAGTTATTCTCTTCTGTCTCGCATTAAATTGATTGGATTTAATGGATAAAATGTGATGTTACTCCTAATCTTAATGTTACCAAAACGTAATACCATAAAATCTGAATATGCAATATGTTGAGGCTCTAATACAGGAAAACACGAATACAAATTACTCCTTCATAGTATGTAGTTTGAAGACAAAATAGTGTTAATGTGTCACATTTTGATTATAGTGTTATTTTCAACATTGAATACAGCATATGGCATCGTGTAATATGGCATTTAATTTTGAATGTGATGAAATGCTAGCGTTCTTTATTCATCTGTTACAATGACTTCTACATTCATGGTAATTTTTGCATCCTGTATCTAGTTGTTTAATTATCTTATTAAATAACATGAATTAGTAATTAGTGGACATGATGGGCCTCACTGAATGTTGTCTGAGTTAACCTATGGACACTGGAGTTGTTGGAGCCTAAACGTTTGTCCAAATTAGTTTATTTCTGTGACTGTCTATGCTATGCTTGCTCATTTGTAGCTCATTAAAGACAGATGACTCGGTTTTATTGTGTTATTTCATTATTATTTGTATATTATTGTTGTGTTTATTCCAATTGTATCTATAAGCTATTCTTTTAACTACCACTAGGGGGCAGTGAATTGACAAAGAAAAGACTACAGAAAATCTTTTGTTACATTTCAACATCTTAACTTTGGAATATTATCTCATCTTGTTCTTCATTTGCCAAATATATGTAACTATGGCAAACTTCTGAAATAGGCCTATAAGTCAAACTATTCCTTCAATATGCAAAAAGTGGAATACATATATACGTATAAAAAGGTCACCTACAAATAACACACAACAACCCTAATCAATTCCACTTTATAGGGATGTACAGTAGGCCTATTTCCACTAGTCCATATCTACTAGAGTAGTGGATATGGATCCCATATGGTAGAAACTATGCTTTATTTTTTTGTAATCTTTATTTAGACTTTATTGTCCATAAATACAATACATAGTCTACAACAATATAATAGTATAGCATTGCTATAAGTACAATAATCTTTTTTTTGTACTCTTTGTAGAAGTTTCCTATGGCTTTAACTCACATAGTAGGCTAGATATATTCCAGCATTCATTCATAATTGAGTGTTTTATGCTTCAGGCAGATTTTTAATCAAGGATTCTCATTTTCTCTCTCTCTCTCTCTCTCTCTCTCACTCTCACTCTAAAAAAATGAATTAATTCAAAAGAAGATTCTGGTTCTCCAACTTTTCCCAAGAGAGGGCAGCAGACTTCTGTGGTGTGGATCCCAGCTGAAGCACCATCCACTGAGACAGACAATGTTGCCTTGTTGCCTTGTTGCATTCTTTTAAACATTTCCACATGTATTATCAATTTGAATGTGCAATATTCAATATTCACAACACATCTATCTTCTAAAAGCCAAATGTGAATGCTAACCCAGTGGCTATGTGGCCAATGTGTGTGTAAGCAGGGATTGTCTACTGGTGTAAGTGAGTGAGCCCGTGAGCAATACTGACCTCCTCCCACCTGCAGTGTTACAATAGCATGTAAATAGGCTCATTACAGATATCATGGCATAATTTCACTGTGGGAGATGGCCTAATTAGTGTGTGCGGCATGCAGTATAAATGTGGCTAAGCTAGAGAAACGGTTC
Source organism: Melanonus zugmayeri (assembly GCA_900302345.1). Classification (NCBI taxonomy): domain Eukaryota; kingdom Metazoa; phylum Chordata; class Actinopteri; order Gadiformes; family Melanonidae; genus Melanonus; species Melanonus zugmayeri. The sequence continues at coordinate 4,690 of OMKN01068180.1, forward strand.
CTCACTCCCACTCCCTCTCCCCACTCCCATGCTGCCATATTTAATTGTTATGCAGTTTGGCAAATTGAGTAATCGAAGAATCAGCAAGGCATATTCATAGGTGCTCCATTCAATGTAGCACATGCTGTATTTATTTCTCCTCCAGTGAAGCAGGGATCGGGACCAGGTGATGCTGTTGTTGAATAAAACAAGGACCACTTGTACGCACGCATGGCCAAGTACGAATTGTAATTTCCTAGGGGCCCAATGATCCATCTACCATTAGAGCAAAAAGAGAACGGGACCAGAAACACTACTACTCGGCTGTAAATCCTTATATATATATATATATATATATATATAAATATCAATAGCAGGATAAGTATTACGTCTGCTAAACAAAGTACATATATATATTATTATTGTCTGTCTTGATGGTATGCCACTGCAAAGAGTTGAACACACCAATTACCTGGACCTCTGGCTTAACTCTGAACTTTCATTTAAATGCCATATTAATTATATTGTGAAGAAAATGAACCTCGGTATCCAGAAACTGCTTCTCATTTACTGTTAGAAAGAAGCTCGCATTACAACTCATCTTATCAATATTGGATTATGCTGATGTTGTATATTAGGCTGCATCCAAAACTAATCTTTTTCCTCTCAATATAGTTCATAGCTTAATAGTTCTTGGCTGTCCTTTCATAACTCATCATTGTACAATGTATGAAACTCTTAACTGGTCCTCGCCCATCATAAGAAGACATTGGCTGCAGTGTCATTTTTTAATGTATACATTTCAATTACCCTCACTATTTAAAATGTTTTAATGTAAAAGTTAAAACGTTAATGGTTCCTTTCTCCTCTAATTATCAATTGAGACACTCAATACAGCTTTTTTTCTGTTCCTGCATTCTCTAAGTCAATAGCTAAGAAAGCCCTTATGTTTAAATCTCCCTCTGATTGGAATAATCTACCTGTAAATATTTGATCCATATCATCTTGCCACTTGTTCAAAAATGCCCTGTCTTCTTATTCTAGGATCAGTCGTACATGTCCATAATAACACCTCTATAATTATTTTTAGTTTTTTTTACTTGTATTACTTAATGCTCTCACTGACATCCATGAATGATCCATTTCCATGCTCTGCTTGGAGTATGATCTCCTGATTTTTATCCATTTAGGCCACGGTCTAGGTTTGTATTTTTGTTTGTTTTGTTACCAGACAGGAAAGAAAAACTTTATTCTAAAAAACTTTATTCTAAAGAGCAGCAGCATCTCTGTCTCGACCTCTATCTCTATATCTCTGAGGAGGTCAGGAAGGCTGTGTGCCTTTTGCACCATCATCCAATATAGATGTCCCCCGCCTTCTCAGAAGAACAAGATGGAGATGGGCGTGCCCCTATCAGAAGCAAAACGCATTGTCTACTCAAAGCGGTCATCTTGAAAAATACATGTCCCGATGTTATTAAGGGTTCATGTACCCGCTTAGACGTCTTCTACGGTACTCTTGTGGCTGTGACTCTGAGAGGTTGACCCATGAACGGCTGGTGGTTGAGAGAGAGAGAGAGAAAAAGGAGGGCAGGAGCAGTTACAGAGTGAGTGAGCTGGGTGATAGGGGGGGTAAGCTATAAATATGACTGAACATGAAACAGTTTCAATAAGTTATAGGCCTGGTGGCCCCATAGGATCCTTTAAGCTGGGGAAGAAATCTACCGACCTGACAAATGAATGGCGAGATGGTCCTCAGATAACTGCCACTGCAATTCACTTTGGGGATTTCATGGAGCGACTGACTGGAGATTTCTGTTTTTTGGACCACCTGTGAAGAGGGTTTTTTTGACAGCTCAGTGGTGAAGGCAGGGTGTGACGCCTGTAGAGAGCAGTCCAGGGAAACATCGATAGGGAGCTATATTTCCCCCTCAGTGTCTCAGGTTGTCAGCTGTTGCATGATGTTCTTATTTCTTATTCAAATGTTATTTTTATTGTATCGTTGTTTCTTTGCTCGCTTGCTGGCTTCGTGCTGTCAAACAAACTTCAGTCCAATTTTAAGAGCCAAATAAAATAAGGTTTGTTTTCTTGTTATCATGAAAGGCCGCAGTCTAGATTTGTCTTTTTTGTTTGTTTTGTTACCAGACAGGAAAGAAAAACTTTATTCTATTGCAAATCTGGGAGCTATAGTGCACTTTTCAAACTGTCACCCAAAGACTAAACTGTTTTGATTTGGGACCAGAAAACCACTTAGTGCGTCCAGCCGCAGATGAGACGCCGCATTACGACGATCTTCAAATAATGAATTGCTCTTTCAAACGGTGCTGTCTACCAAGGGCATGGACGTGGGCCAACCCGCGTAGAAGACGTTCATAGATCTATCATGGACTGTATGAATATTCATATGCACTGTTCGGAGTTTACATGATTAACATTCCTGCCGTTATAGTCTTCCCGTTCCGTCCCATCCGAGATTTACGATCGTAACATGGCGCCCGGAATTCAAAGTCATCCGTGTATCACAACTTGGCATCGTCTCTATGATAGCGCAGTGTTTGGTAGCAGTGGCGCCCCCAAGGGGTGGCCAGGGGGTTATGCATAATATGCTTAGTATGCATAATATGCTTCTGATATTAATATGCTTCTACTTTCATTTTAATCAATAATGTGTGGCGGATACCTCAGACTTATAATCTCATAATTCACTGTTATGTTTATGTCGTTATCGCTCCATGTCACATACAGACCCCATGGGTTATCGGAGCAGGTTACCTATAAGAAGGTCGATTCTTGTATGGCGCGTGGGTACCATGAGTGTCAGCCGTTCGGGTAGCTTGCTATTTATTACAGACACTAGCTCTGGGTGGTGTTTCCTCTGGGACTCGGGTGCCCAGGGCCCAGGGTGGAGCCAGGGCACTGCCCTCGAAGCCGTCGACGACTTTGTTACAGCAAACGCCCTTCTTGGCGCAGATTTCCTATGCGCCAACTTTGAATTCCTCCGCATGCCATTCGGTCTCAAAAACGCCGCTCAGGCTTTCCAATGGCTGATGGACACTGTGTTATGAGACCTGCCCTTCCTGTTTGTGTACCTGGATGACATTCTCATCGCCTGCTCGTCCAAGATGGACCATTTATCTCACCTCCGGACTCTTTTTGAGTGCCTCAGCCAGCATGGCCTGATCATTATCCGGCCAAGTGCTAGTTCGGGCTGTCCTCGGTCGACTTTCTGGGGCACTGGATCACAAAGGACAGCACAGTGCCGCTGCCGTCAAAAGTGGACCCTGTAACTGACTTTCTGCATCCCCTCACCGCGAGGGCCCTGCAGGAGTTTTTGGGCATGGTGGACTTTTACCATTGTTTCATTCCCCGAGCAGCCCAGCTCATGCAGCCCCTTTACCAGGCCCTCAAAGGCAAGCATGCCAAACTGGTCTTGTCTGAGGAGATGGCCAAGGCTTTCACAGACACAAAAGAAGCCCTGGTTAATGTGACCATGCTGGTGCACCCTGTAACGGATGCACCGAGTTCACAACGGACCTCCGGTATGTTGCTGATAAACACAATCTTGTTGCCGACTGTCTCTCCCGGGCTGTCGCCAGCACCGTTCACCTCGGCATCGACTACTCCGGCTTGGCAGCCGATCAAGCCACTGACCCGGACATCCAGGCCTACAGGACAGCTGTCACTGACCTTCAGTTGGCGGACGTCACATTTGACAATGCCGGCACCACACTCCTGTGCAACGTCTCCATGGGGCAGCCACGGCCCGTCGTGCCCAACAGGTGGAGACAGCAGGTTTTTGACGCCATCCATAGTCTTTCCCACCCAGGCCAGAAGCCGTCACAGAAGCTGGTGTCAGCCAAGTTCATCTGGCATGGAGAAAGGACATTCGTGACTGGGCCAATGCCTGCATGGTATGCCAGCGCTCGAAGGTGCATCGCCATACCAAGGCCCCGTTGTCGCCTTTTTTGGCGTTTCGACGTTAACATGGACCTGGTGGAGCCCTTGTCACCCTCCCGTGGGCTCACCCACCTCCTCACAATGGTCGACAGAACCACCCGATGGCCGGAGGCTGTCCCGCTATTGTCAACAACATCCGCCGAAGTGGCTCAGGCGTTCATCAGTACTTCGGTCGCCCGTTTCTGCATCCCGTCGGACGTCTCTTCTGACCGGGGGCCCCAGTTTGCTTCAGAGCTCTGGAACACAATCGCCCGAGGTCTTGGGGTGAGGCTCCAAGGAAGGACCATCTCAAGCCGGCCCACCTGGATCTGGACCAACCCGTTGGCGGATATCTCAGACTTATAATCTCATATTTCACTGTTATGTTTATGTTGTTCCTTACAATCAATGTACCCCTTCAAATTAAAGCTGTATATTTTCGAGCCTATTTGAAGAACAATACATACAGACATAACACATTAAAACACAATTGTTGTGGAACAATTGTTGTGTTAACGGTACCGGTATTAGTCTATGCACATCAGATAATTAGTAACATTAACTGTAAAATAAGAAACCAAAGTATATTAGTATGCGATTCCTTAACTCTCATATTGACTATCATTTTCAACTAGCCTATACACTACAACAGCATAATAGAATTCCTGAAATTCAGTTATCGCTTTTGGTTTTGGTGTGCGGCGTGTGCCACCCCAAGTCTTTCAGTGGCCCCATCTGGCCCCCCTATGAAACATTTCTTGGGGCACCGCTGCACTGTTTGCTAGATGATATTTGGCTCCGGAGCCAACACCAAGTCATAAATAAAAGAAATCACGACGCATGAGGAAAAGCCTAATTAGCTATCTTCACTGCAGTTTAGCATTACACCATTGGGTGTAAAGCCGCCTCTAGAACGGAGCCTTCTTAATGAATTACCCGGGGGGCTTATTGGGGATGTGTTGTTTTTTGGGGGGGTTTATAGTTATGGCTATTTGTTTCCCATTGTTTAAGTGTGTGGGAGGTGTAAGCAACTCGGATCGTATATGCCTAAGCACACACACAGCATGTTCTGTGTGTGTGATTGTGTGTGTGTTTTGTTGTAATGTTTGAGTGTCGTTTGTGTGTGTGTGTGTGTGTGTGTGTGCGCATGTGCACGTGCATTTGTTTGGGTGTGTGTGTGTGTGTGTGTGTGTGTGTGTGTGTGCGCATGTGCGCATGCATCTGTTTGGGTGTGTGCGTGTGTGTGTGTGTGCGCGTGTGTGTGTGGGGGGGGGTTTAGATTGTGAGTAGAAGTGACAGAAGTATAACAAACAAACAGAGAGTGAACCACATCACAACAGAGGGAGATGAAGAGAAAGAAACGGAAGTTGTTGAGGAAGAGAGGGGCTGTGCATGGGACAACATGCCTTCATCTGCATCTGCACTCTGACGCCTTTGTAATAATCTCCAGTCAAACTCCTGCTCTCTCTAAACCACCGCCTGCTGCGTGAATGCGGCGGGGAAGATTTCATTTGTGTATTAATCATATTTGTTTAGCGATGCGTTTATCCAATTGATTGTTCTTGTTATACAACGTTCACAATTCACACTGCTGGCAATCTACCCTGGTACTTATATCTCGCATAAATACGGGCCTGCATGTAGTTTAAAGGCAAAGCACTTATTACTTTTGCCATGCGTAGCCCTTTGTGCTTGCCAGATGATCCTGCTAATATATAGATATATATCCTCAACGCTGCCTTTTCAAAAGTCTCATGAAATCGGATCAATTTGTACCTTTTCAATGTCAAAAGTTTAATTGTATGATCGTGGATACTATCACCATACCAAACTTCAAACCCAGTTTTGATTAAATGGTAAGAGGTTCTTTTATGTATCGATTCACCAAAGTTAGCGCCTCATTTGTTACACTCACACACACACACACACACACATGCACACACACACACATATATATGGTCTGCTTAAATGCCTGTGTGCACAGAAAGATAATGAGATAGAATGACTCTTATTTGAACTCTGAATATTTGATAAGGCATGTCTTGAAGTTGAAATATCTATTTGGCATTGAAATATACCTCCCATCTTAAAGATCTTTAAAAAAACATCTTTTTATCAATGACAAATTCTTCCAAATAGCCTGAAGATGGGGTCCAAGTCCAGGTATTTAAATGTAGATTGTCCTGCAGCTTAAACCACCTCATAATGGCTCTCTAGCAGAGCAGGAATTCATCTTAATATGAAGGCAAATGTTTTTTTAATTGGATAATTATGCCATTATGGGTCTACCATATCGTATACCTTTATTCAATAACTTTGAATACTTTGAACTCTGAATATTTAGCAAAGAATTATTTTTCTAAGATAAGGCAATGATTTAACTGGATCCATTAAACAATGCTCAATAATAAATACAGTACAAATCTTTAATTTGTATACAGCATTGAACAGCGTGAGCATATGGAAACATCATTATATAAACAGATGCTATAAACAGACTAATATGACATTGAGTTGGAGTTAGTAGTATTATATGTAGCTCAAAGTATATATTATATATATATACCACTTACTTTCCACCACTGCTAAGGGCTCCAGTCCATGTCCAACACATGCTCTCTCGAAACCCCCCCCCCATGCATGTTTTGCTTGATATGATCATATCAAACCTAAATGGTCTCATAACCACATACTGTATGTGTACCCGTAGTATATATCTCTTTATGTCTTTATGGAGGGCCGTAATACAGCTGCAGGGAAACGACCTCCAAGCCCCGCGATGGCGCAGGGAACTCACCTTCACATCGGCGCCCCCTTCATGGCTCCTACAGACGCACGACTCATCGAGTCAATAATTCATAAGCGAGTGGCTTGTAAAATGATGAGTGATGTAAGTCACCCTGGATGAATTCTGCTTCTGCCATGAATAATGCAGGGTGTAGAGTGATCCCAGGACATCATGACTATAGCACTCTTTCTCTCTCTGTCTCGCTCTCTTTCTCTTAGTCTATGTCTCTCTCTCTCTCTTTCTCACTCATTCTCTCTCTCTCTCTCTCATCAACATTTCTCTTTGTGCTCTCTCGTCTATTTGCATTTTTGTCTTCTAGGCTCCCTGGGTTCTTTTGCCATTTCAATCAATCGACACCCCGTTGTTATTATCTCATTTAATCATTTATTGTCCATTTTGTATCATTTCTTTGTATTTCCACCACCATTTCTAGCGCACACAGGAAGTCTCTGTCTCCTGCGTTCTGCTGACTTCACTTCAGTTTATTGTCTTGCTTCATTTACTTACATCTTCTGCTCGATTATCTTGTTCTCCTTCCTGTTTGAATGCAGAGGATCCTTTCTGTCTCCAGGGGCTTGCCATGAGCGAGGGCTCAACTTGAGGAATGTACATGATGTCTGCCTGCTGCTTGCGATGTGAATGTAAATGACAGAGACCCGTTTTGTATGACACACAATACATCCTAGCAGTGTGGTATCGGCCTGCTTGACTCGCTTTGGAAGAAACCGTAGTCCTGTCTAGCTCAACTGGTGGAGCATGGCAGCAAAACACGGCCAGAGTTATAGGGATTCGATTTCCATATATTATATATTCAATGAATACAATAAAAGTATAATTAAACCTCTATTATGTGTATTAAGTTTTCCCATTAGCAACCTCTAATGGCATGAGTTGTAGCTACAGTCATAACTATATCATTTTCAGACGACAGTTACTGTCTATTTTCCCATGGGGGTGGGAGGGTGTAAGTGTACCAGAATTAAACCATTACCTGGATGGATTGACTCATGGATGGGCGTGTTTTATTCTTGAGACACGTTCTAGTTCAGATATGCTTTAATGGAGTAAATAACTGCAGTAGAAAAGTTACATAGTGCAGGTTTAAGCTGTTTCTGTCATGTGTGCAGCAGCTGATCAAGGGGAGATGCTGTATATGTTTCCTTTTCCGCTACAGGCCATCAACTTGTTTTATCTTTAAATAATCAATTAATCAGGCTGACCACCTGACCATCGTCATCCAATCACAATTGAGCACAAAAACATTGGAGGACCGCCAGCT
>OMKN01068201.1:0-13731 GCA_900302345.1 Melanonus zugmayeri
AATAACACGAGGTATGGGTCCAGAACAGAAGTCCAGCATCCTGGTGGTTCTGGTGGTGGTTCTGGTGGTTCTGTCCAGAGGTCTTTATAGACGTCTAAACACGTCGTGTGTCTCTGGTCTGACAGGATGGCGTGTCAGGGCCAGGACGGCGACCCTGCAGAACCCTGCTGGTGGACCAGTTCTGTAAGTAACAGAATATAATAATTAAAATAATAATAATACAATATATAATATAAACAAGATGACTGCATTAGGATCATGGTTAATAACAAGATGACTGCATTAGGATCATGGTTAGTAATTATTAGTCTGCTCTGAGCTGTTTTACACATGGATTTTGTTTGTTCACTAGATTCCTGTGTCTTCACAGGTTTGGGCGAACAGCAGAAGCGAATTGATCATGTTTGTGGAGGAGAGGATGCAGACGTCTATGGTGTGTGTTATGTTTTATGTTGACATTGAGCCATTTGGCAGAATGTATTTTTATCCAGGTAGCTATAGGAAATGGAACAACATGACCACAACAAGATTAGTAGATGAGTTTGCTTGATTTATTAGTGGTAAAGGTGAAGTCGGTGAGTAGTAGGAGTTAGTGCATAGCAACGAAGAATGATATGATCTAAATGTATGTAGTATGCTTCAGAATACATAAGTCATAGAAAAGCAGAGGAATAGTGTCTTGGAAGAAAGGAAAACCTCCCCAGCATGGTATTCACAACACTAGTTCTCTCAATACAGTCCGTCATTATCATAATTAAGTTCATGGTGAGGAGGAAATGTACATTTTTCAGGACAAGCTTCTCCCTGTAACCTCCTGCCTCACTGGATGATGCGACCGTTCTCTTACTGGATCTGGTCTTGTGCTCGTAGCTCACCGGTGTGCTGATTGGAGCGGCGGTAGCGGTGTCTCTGATTGGCCTTGTGATCCTCTTCCTGTACAGGAGAAACAAGCTGTCCCGTGAGTCTCTCTCTCTCTATGTATACCTCTATTTTGTTCTCACCGTCGGCGTCGATGAGCCGGAGAGCGCGGCGGGAAACGCGGCAGGCCGAGCGCTGTCCGTCACCCGGACGCGTAGCAACAGTTTTAAGCTACGCAAATGTACACCACGTACCTCCCAGCAGCTGTTCACGAAATGTTCTTGTTTTCTTCATGTAGGTGAGCGGCAGCCTGGTGTGCCCCATTACCGCTTCAGGAAGAGGGACAAAGTGCTCTTCTATGGGAGGAAAATCATGCGAAAGGTCCATCTGCTCCTTCACACACTCTTAATCTCCTGTCCTCAAAGCAGGCCTCAGACGATGCATTTTGAAACTCATGGATGTGCGCAATATTTAAACAGTGTATTTTTAACACATTATTGTAGCGTTATTGTGTATTTTTGCATAAGGCTTATTTGGTGAAAGAACCGTCTTAATACAAGTGGCTAATGTGCATATAATGTCCACATTTGTCCCAAGAATGAATGCATGCTGTGCGGGTTAATACCTTGAATACAAACGCATTCTAGTTTGTGTTCTCTTTTCAGCACTGAATGTACATTTAATTCTGTGCTGCAGGTTCAGACACTGTCCTCCACGCCCTCCACGGGCACGGCCTCCATGTCCAAGCAACCGCAGCGCATACGCAAAAGAACCAAAGTTTTGAGCATCGCTCGCAAGTATGTTCACGCGTCCACACTTTGGGCTCATTCATCCTTGTGTGTATGTGAATGCATTGCAAGATCATATGTGTGTGTGTGTGTGTATATATATATAATATATATATATGTGTATGTATTGTTTTGACAGAATCCTCAGAATTCGCAAAGATCCGCCCACCCTTCAGCCTAAGGAACCTCCACCTTCCCTTCTAGAAGCAGACCTCACAGAATTTGATGTTCAGAGCTCCAACCTGCCGTCTGAGGTTCTCTATATGCTGAAGAATGTCAGGTAACACTGTGTGTGTGTGTGTGTGTGTGTGTGTGGGTGTGTGTGTGTGTGCAATATAAAAAGGGAAGTACTTTCTACCATTGTGTGTACGCTTTGGAGAAATAGAGGTGGATAACATTTAGTTTAATTTGGTTCTTTTTTACCCCCCATGGTTTTTGAAGAGTGCTGGGTCACTTTGAGAAGCCCCTCTTCCTGGAGCTGTGTCGTCACATGGTGCTGATTGAACTGCAAGAGGGGGAGGGGCTATGCCGACCAGGCGACGACGACGACAGCATCTATGTAGTCCAAGATGGCCGACTGGAGCTCCTCATTCATGAGAACGTATGTAGATGTGAATAAAATCTGAATTTCTTCTTCATTCTTCTTCACAGCAAACATATCGTTATGCTTACCAGTCTAATTAATAACATTTTGGATAGATCAAATTCACAGACAAACTGGGAACTTTTAACAAACCGTTACAACAAAAATCCCTTGCACATGGATGACATTTTAACACAACGCTTAAAGACCCTGGACACCTGGCTTGAAATAATAAAAATGCATATATGATGTCATAGCTGGGTGTCTCATTAAGCATCCACAGAAATCGGAGTGAAAAAAAACATTCATAACTATTAGAAAACCTAGATCAAAAAAGCTGCTCATTTTGCTGTTGGCACTTTGCCAAGAATGTGTGGGTGTATTGATTTCTCCCTGCCTCCGCCCATGTCAAACAGTCTCTCATTTCCATGACATGGCGCACGCTGCAGTCGGTGTAGTCCAGCCCTATATGTTTGAGGAGTTCCCTCCGTCCCCCCGGGAGCCTCGCTAGGCACCGTCGGGGCGTGGCAGTCGGTGGACGACGCGACCCGACGGTGCCTAGCGAGGCTCACAGTGTTTGCCTCAGGGAAAAGCTCGGGGGTTTGTGAAGAAACGTCCTGCCGTCACTCGCTCGCCCGCACCCTGCCGCGCCTGCCCGGCATCGACAGGCGACAGGAGACGCGGACAGCGTGACGGAGACGCGAGGTCGTCCACCGGCTGCCGCGCCCCGGCGGTGCCTAGCGAGGCTCCCGGGGGGTCTCCCGCCGTGTGTCGAGGTCTCTCCGTCGGTGGCAGATGGGTGCGGCCACTGAATGGCGAGTTACAAAATGCTTTGCTATCCGGACGAACCCAGCCGAACCGCCTCAGGGCGCGTCGCGTCACGCGGCCAGGAGCCCCCTCCGTCCCCCCGGGAGCCTCGCTAGGCACCGTCGGGGCGCGGCAGCCGATGGACGACATTGTGTCTCCGTCACGCTGTCTGCGTCTCCCGCCACGTGTCGAGGTCTCTCTGACGGTGGCAGGCACGGCGGGTGCAGGCGAGCGAGTGACGGCAGGACACTTCTTCTCAAACCCCCAAGCTTTTCCCAGAGGCAAACACCGTGAGCCTTCCACGCAACAATCAACTCTCCAATACTTAAGCATATCAGTAAGTGGAGGAAAAGAAACTAACCAGGATTCCCCTAGTAGCAGCGAATGAAGAGGGAAAGGCCCAGCGGCTCCGATTGGTTCGCAGAAAATTATTACGTAATAAGTTTCGAACATCCGCCCAATTCAAACCCCAAATCAGGAAAGAGTAAAAAACGTAAATGACAATATTTCAGACATGGATGTAAACTAATGTCTAATACTATTTAGGTGCTTACTAATATGAACATAAGACCCTAAATTACATAGTTAGAAGGTTTTTGTGGATTTGGGTGTCCAGGGTCTTTAAGTGGGTCTTCTGCTTGATCTATACACGGCAGACTGCAAACCCCTACTCCACAGACTTTTCACGTACATAGTAGGGGTGGAAATCCCATTCACTTTACCCTCATTCATTTGATCAGCGCCACCATGAGGAGTCATGAAGTAGTGACTCTGGTAAGTCAAAATGGTAGCAGGCTTAACGCGGGGGAATCCGTTTAGAGTGCCAGCATGATTTAATAGAGGAAGAGGAAGTATCACGATATATTCCAGTTTTTGATATTCTGTCCCACCCCTAACATATAGCCTAATCCGCATTACAGCCGCCATTGTGAGACAGTTAGTGAGGATTTACCCTTTGCCCATGTGATTTCAATTAAACACGCATTTTCTGTTCGGCACTCAACACAACCGCAGCCTGTCCCTCGGAGCCGTCCACGTGTTGAGACATGTCATCATTGTGTTATGTATTGTGTTTTTACGGTTGGTTGTTTTGTTGTTCCAGGACGGCACAGAGCCTGTGGTGAAGGAGGTGCTGCCGGGCGACAGCGTCCACAGCCTTCTGAGTATCTTGGACATCATCACCGTGAGTCTCCCTCTTAGCATCTACACACTAGAGCCACCGTGCCGCTGCCTCATTCACGTCGAACCCCGTCCTGTTCTCTGAGAGTCTCCAGTCTACTCTCTCTCTGTAAGGATAGTGTGTGTGTTGGGGAAGGGGACTGCAAAGCTAGTAACAGGGGAGCGTTTGTTGTTCCCCTGTTGACACTATTTAACTTTATGTTTAGTGACCGGAACCTTCATTGAACCCATAACTCCCAATGCCCATCCACATATTTGAACATCATTGACGAGTAACTCGCTGCTGCCAGGATCCGCTAGATTGTCTGAGATGGCAAAATCGCGTTGGAATCGGGCAGTTATACGTCAACAGTCACAAGTGATCATCTTCGTCGTTCCTTCCAGGGTTACCCGGCCCCCTTTAAGACTGTCTTGGTGCGAGCCGCGTCCCGCTCCACCGTACTGCGCCTGCCGGCGTCGGCCTTTCAGTCCGTGTTCGACAAGTACCCCGAGACGCTTGTGCGCGTCATCCAGGTAACTCCCGATCCAAGGATGTAAGGAATTTGACTCCGGTTCACAGTAACTCACACTGTACTTACATTCAACAATCAACAGTCAACAACAAGGCTGACAATCAACAACAAGAGTAGGTTTGACCTACAGTAGCCTACGGTAAACAGTGGTGCTGTCATGCACAGCGGTAAAGTGAGTGTGTGCATATGCATTGGATAGGTATGTACTAAATATAACTATAATATAAATATGAAATATAAACTAAATATAAGACATTTATGAATAAATTATTCCACAATGAACAATGAAGAATGAATGACAAGTCACGTGGGTTAATTGTTCAGTTGAGTGATGGCGTGTGGGAAGAAGCTATTCCTGTGTCTTGAGGTTCTGGATACAGTGCTCTGATATGTGTATAAGAGTGTATAGAATAACATCCCAACAAACCCAGGATTTTCTCTCTATATAGATTTTAGGCAATTCGGAGTAAGATGATTAAAAACAACAACAACATTTGGACCTGTTGTGGATGCAGTTCTGTTTTTTAAGGGTATGGATTAGTGTCCTGAAATGTTGTTGTTGTTTTCTTTTGCTTGCCTCGATGTTTGACTTGTAGATCATCATGGTTCGCCTCCAGAGGGTCACCTTCTTGGCACTACACAACTACCTGGGTCTCACCACGGAGCTCTTCAATCCGGTAACGCACACGCACACATGGAGAGAGCGAAAATGCAGAACTGCCGTCAACATGAGTCATAGAAAAGACAGACACACAAGCGCACACAGATACATACTTTGTCGTTCACGGTGAAAACAGTTAGCTCCAAGATGATCTCTTTCATCGGGGGAACAGGACGGCGTTATTCTAAGTGACCGACCGAAGGGGGCTGAAGATGTCCCGTGTGTCGCTTCACACTTTCCTAGAATGTTTCCTCGAACTATCGGAGGAAAAAGGCGGAGAGACCCCGTCATGAGTTTGTTGATGCAGTCTTTTCCTCGTATTATTTCAAATACAATCGGCTGGTTCCCCCCCCTACAACCAAACGCAAAATAAATAATGTGACGGGATGAAACGGTCCAGCCACGTCAGCAGAGTGGAGGAGAAAGAGGAACTTGTTCTATATCTGGTATCAAGAGAGTTTTAGCACGCCCGTGCACACACACACGTACGCGCACACACCTCACGATAAGCCCTCCTAACTAGACGTATTAGAAACAAAAAAGACACAGATACAGTCGTTATTTTGGTTTTGCTTTAACAACACTGTGTCCCACCTCCCCGACCAGGAGCGGCAGGCCGTGCTTCTGTCCAACCTGAGCAGACTGACCGGCGGCGAGGCCAGCCCCAGCAAGCTCTTCCGCCGTGCCGACACACCCGCCACCGGCTCCTCCTCGGAGAACCCCCCGGAAGCAGGTCAACGGATCCTCCGTTCGTGTTGAGCACATAAACCGCAACGCATGTATACAGCGCTTTACGAGCTACGCGTAGGTCATAGCTCATCACCAGTGGTTCCCCTCGTCTCACGAATCAGACTTCAAGTTAATATCTAAAGTCTGTTTTTTGTTTTTCGCCCAATCTTACCGTCTGGAACCCGCTCAGGGTTCCTCCAGTGGGTGCCGGTTCTCTTCCGGTTGGGAATCACCGACCTGGGTCACCCGACCTACATGGGTCAACACACCAGCCTGCGTATGAATATGATTCTACCTCTGACCTTTTTTTTTTCATGTGTTGTTTGATAGATGGCGGTCAACAGGTCACTAATGCACACACACACCGGAAGAGTCGCTCTATCACTTACCCGTTTGACAGCACATGTGAGTAAGGACTTCAATTACCGGTACAGCGGCACAGCGGCACAGGGGTACAGGGGTACAGGGGTACAGGGGCTAGAGTCCCATGCGGTGGTTTAACACCGTCAACATAGCTGCCTGCGTGTCCCTTGGGCGTGGGCGCTTGTGCGTTTGTGACGTGTTCACTATGCTGATGTTGATGTGTGTTGATGTAGGATTTTACAGAACTACAACTCTCTCTGACGCACAAGAGCTTAGATTTGTCATTTTTCCACAGGTGGCACTAAAATCTCAGAATTTTAAATACGATTGCGTTCATACTCGGGGTACTCCGGGTCAAAGGTCAAACGTGTGTCCTCTTTAACGATCTGTTCTGTGGACTGCAGCTGCGGGGCAGGACGTGGGCGTGGACTCTGACGGGGCCAAAGGTTCCACAGATGAGCAAACATCCACTTCATATAAAGTAGGAGCCTCCGCCCCGCTACGGCCGCCTTCACACATTGTTCTGACTCATCTCCTTCCGCACACTGTTCTTTGCCTTAACACACACACACGCAAGCGCGTCACCTATATGATGCATTGCTGAATGTTTACTTCTGTACACAGAAGGGCGGCTCGGCGGCTCAACCCACTAACACGCTAATCACATAGGCCATAAGCCTCGTAGCGACCCAGGTTCGATTCCTACCTGCGGTCCTATGCTACATGTCATTCCCTCTCTTTCAACCACCTTTCCTGTCTCTCTCTCCACTCTCTTCTCCATAAAGGCATAAAAAGCCCAGAAAAAAGAAAACGCACAGAACACAAAACATTCATACTGTCCATGAATCATGAATCAAGTGATTTCTGCACGTTATTCCAAATCAACGCATGTGCCTGAATGTCGTCAGTCCCGCAGTTATAACTCCAGGAAGAGCGTCACCACGGAGGGAAGCCCTTCGGATGTGTTTCACTACACGGGCAACAGGGGGCGCTCTGAGGACGTTTACAGCAGCAAGGACGTCTTTGAGGCGGCCAAGAGAGACCTGCTGGGCATCTTTCAACTGCAGGTGGGAGGACAAGGATGGAGGTTGTAAAAACCCCCGAATAAGATGTATTGTAATGTGAAAGCGACCACAGTGGTCAGTTTGGTGAGGCGTGAAATGGATCACTTTTCTTTGTGTGTTGATCCTGGAGAAATGAATTAAACATCATCATTAAACGCTTACTTAACGTTTAATGAAACGTTAAGCATTTACTTAATTCCTTCACTAGAGGACGCAGTGTCATTATTAATTGTTTAAACGTTAAAATAACCGTAAAGGTTTTGTGTTTCTTTTCTTGTATTTGTATTGTTCTCTCTTAAAGGACCCGTGTCTCCTCGAGAACAGAGTGACTCTGCACCATGTGGAGGCCGGATCTGTGGTGGCCCACCAGGGAGACCAGGTCAGACCCGCTGGTTCAACCCCCATGTCGCACAGCAACCTTCCCCTGGAGATAGTGTAACCATAGCGTTTGTGACGTGATTCTTCATGATGCACAGCCACTCCCTCTTTTTGCTAAGCCACTCCCTCTGTTTGCTAAGACACTCCCTCTGTTTGCTAGTCATTGGAGTCCAAACTATTGCTATGTCCTAAGCGAAAGGCTGCCCTGCTGGTTAGCGAGGCAGTATCTTTGAAGGCTGTAGTGTTTCTGTATGAAGTTACTTGTAAAGGAGTCTGGGTTGAGACGGACTTCCAAGGCAGTGATGCGCCATCATGTTGCCAAAACACCGACAGTTGATGTCTGTCGGTTACAATGGTTATACTCCCACCTGTCAGTCATTCAACTGCTTTTTTTTAGGATAACCAGAAAGTCAGCTGTCAACAAATCCAAAAGTTGGCACAAATGTCTTAAATAAGCATTATACATCTAAACAGAATGGATATACTTATATTTGTACACAAACTCCGGGTTGTTGCTCGCCATTGTTTTTCTTCTTGTCGTAGAAGTGGAGCGGGCGCATGGGATTGTGGGATATCTTGACCCATGAAGGACGCGTCTATGCTGCCTTCAGAACCTGCCTAGTAGGAGGCTCCTCAGCAGGCAGCCTCTTCTGTAAATTTAAGTTTGAGACGTGACTTGATGCCTCCTTGAACAGGCAGCATTTTAGCCGGGACACAACCTATGTTTCTGTGTGAATCCAATTCAACTACAAGACGCGAAAGATGCGACCCAAAAAAAGTTTGCCCTGAAAAACTAAGCCAAAGTAATTAGTCGAGCAAACGTTGGGGGATTATGCAAATCTGCATTACCTTGCAGGAGGTTGTGTGTATTTTGCTTTGGTAAGAATAAGGACAAAGAAAAAGCTAATTCACGATGAATAAATTACTTTGTAGTGTTTTTTTGTAGCCTAGCATCATTGTTGTGTGACAATAACGGTGATAATTGGGTGTGTCTGCTATGCCATACCACCACTCCATCCTTCTCTCCAGACGGGGAGAGAAGGATGCAGTGGAAAGAGAGGGAGGGAGGGAGAGGTAAGGGAGGAGAGATGTAGGGGAATTGAGGCAGTAAACATGAGAATGATTTAGGGGTCCCTAGTGTGTGTGTGTGTATACTAGTCAGCATTGGTTTTGCGCTAAGGCACAGCAGATGGGTCTGTGTATGGACCAGTCACAGTAGACTTTGATTTTCTTTAGACTTTAGACTCTTGTTATTGATAATTGCCTCCATCTCACGCGCTGTCGTCTATATCGAAGTTACAAATACAAAATTGCCTCTTTCTGAGCAAACCCCAAGTCCTTGTGTGCCCCCAAAGCAGAGTCCTTATTGGCATCTGTTCAACAGCAAATTGCAAATTGGTCTCGTGACAAAAGTACGGCTTTACTTGAATAGCGAAAGGCTTTCGTAGAGACCGAGAAGCATGTTTTTTTCCTGGGAAACGCATCACACGCATCGTAATACTTTTCATGAGTTATTCGATGAGTGTTGTGGGGTTTTTATTAAATGTTTTATTCCGTCTGGTGCCAAGTGTTGGTGCAGCCTGCGTAAATGACTATCTCCCTAGCGAAGCCCTTATTCTGCCACTAAAACGAATCCTCCCAGTTTTAAACACAGCAGGCGATGACCCAATTTCCTCGGCTTTACTCTTGACCAGTGAGTCAGTAGTGTGTGCACTTCCTGTCAGTGTTCAGGGCCGACGATGGCTGAATGCCTCCATTTAGTAGATCAGGGAGTTTAGCATATTTCCAGCCACACTTCTATCTGTTCTATCTCTTCCATCTGTTCCAACTCCTTCCTCCTTTCCTTAGTGGTGTCACCTGATCTGGTGATGGTCCGTTTGTCTCGTTCTCTCCCTCTCGCTCTTTATCTCTCTCTCTTTATCTCTCTCTCTTCCTCTCTCTTTATCTCTCTTTCAATCTTTTTCCCTCACACTCCCCATCTGTCCCTCATTTTCCCCTTCCCCCTCTCTCTCGCTCTCTCCCATCTCTCTCTCTCTCCCATTTTTCTCTCTTTCAATCTTTTTCCCTCACTCCCCATCTCCCTCATTTCCCCCTTCCCCCTCCTTCTCTCTCTCCAATTCTCATATCTCTCTCTCTCTCTCTCTCTCTCTCCCCTCCATACCTGGCTCCCCCAGGAGGTGAGCATCCTGTTCGTGATCTCGGGCTCCCTGCACGTCTTCCAGCGGCTGGTGGACCGTGAGGAGGAGTCCTGTCTGTTCGTCACCTACCCCGGCGAGCTGGTGGGTCAGCTGGCCGTGCTGACCGGGGAACCCCTGATCTTCACTGTGCGCGCCCAGCGGGACTGTCGCTTCCTCTCCATCTCAAAGAGCCACTTCTATGAGTAAAGAACCACACACACACACACACACACACACAGACATACAGCACACATGCACACAGTTCCCCTACATGCATCCAGCATTCAGCCTTGAAAAAACAAAACAAAAGCACCCCCCTCAATTGTTACATTGTCAGTATTGTCATTGGAAAAATATTGACAGCAAAATATGGCGCTTCTCCACTACCGTGTCGCGCCGTACCAGAATCTGTGCTCCCGCTTTGTCTTGCTTTCTCCACTGCCAACCGACCCGTGCCGGGCCGCAGTACCCGCGCCGATTTGAGCTACTGCTCTGGGCTCGGTACCAAGGGTACTATCCCTGCTGTTATGCAAATATGCAGACCGTTGATTGGTCAATGGAAATCGCCACAAATACGTCATCCCGAGTTCGGCTGTTTTCGAAACCGCGCTAGCACTCCCCCCCCCCCACACCCACTTCTGTCCAGGTCCACCTGCAAATTAATTTCTGGCTACGCCACTGCTCTAGGGACTGGCTACCGCTGGCTCTAATGTCTCCGCAGCATTTTCACGCTACTCCGCTTAACTCCTCCTACTTTCCCGGCTCGCTTCACGGGTCTGTTGTGTATGGAGAAGCGTTCCGGGCGGCATCGATAGATATGCGTGCCGTCCTGTACCGTGCCGTGCTGGTCAATGGAGAAGCGCCAATAGTGTTCTGCTATAGAAGAATAAAACACGCATCATGATACTGGAGGTGGCATCAGCTCATGAATGGCTTTAGAATAAATGTAGGAGCATGAAGAGAAAAATGAACACAGCAAATGAATTAATAATAGAAAGTAGCCTACATATTTGATTGTGTAGAACAGAAGCAACAGTGCTATGAAACCCAGACGATAGGATGGCTACAAATTGCAGACTGAAAACTGTTAAAAAAAAAAAGAATAATGTAATGAAAAATGACTGAAAACTCATTAATGCCAAAAAAATGTGTCTTGCACACATAGTGCACCTCACACACACACCCGCTGCTGGAAAAAACACGCTGCTGGAAAAAACACAAAAACACTAGGGATGCACCGATCAATCCAATGCCATCAAACATGGCTGATATTCATCAAACGCAACTTCATTTTGCCTTTGATGAAAAAATGATGAGGACAATACTGTTTAATATATAATAGAATGTGTTCAACATATGCAATATATGGTATAGTGGTCAATAACAGTAATGTAAAATGTGTGTGTGTGTGTCTGCACGTGTGTTCCACAGGATAATGCGTGAGGAGCCCAAAGTGCTGTTGAACATCGCTCACACCGTGGTCCGGAGGATGTCTCCCTTCGTCCGGCAGATAGACTTTGCTCTGGACTGGGTGGCGGTGGAGGCCGGCAGGGCCGTGTACAGGTAGCTAGCTAAACACTACCGCCGCTACCAGCTAGCCACACTACCGCCGCTACCAGCTAGCCACACTACCGCCGCTAGCACACCACAGATTTCAGATTTTCTGTTATGCGTGTGTGTGTGTGTGTTACACTCTCAGGCAGGGCGAGAAGTCGGACAGCACGTTCATCGTGCTCAGTGGCCGCCTGCGCTCCGTCATCCAGAAGGACGATGGCAAGAAGGAGCTGACAGGGGAGTACGGCCGCGGCGACCTCATCGGCGTGGTGAGAGGGCCGACGCCGACTGACCTGTGTCCCTTATAAAAAAAACAATGTATTGGTTACTAGTCTCACACCGTCAGACTTTAGGTTAATATCTAAAGTCTGACGGCAGACAAGCTCAAATCCGGGTGAACGCGCTTCATATTTGTTTCGACCAATCATGTTGCTGGAGGCGGGGATCTGTAAGCGCGTAATTGGGTGAACACAAAAAACTCGGCCAGCGGTAGTGAACTGTGTAAAAGTGTCAGGTTTCAAATCAACACTGTGTAGACCGGCCGCTGTAGAAATACACTTATTAAAACCCCTTCTGAAAGAGTTTTGCTCAGTAGAACATCTCCATAACGAAACTAACTTTCAGTTGTTGGTTTCCTGCCCAGGCTCTGTGCCATCTCTCCCCAGAAGTTCTGCTATATGATAGTAGGTCAGGGCTTTGAGAGGAAGGAGACGCAGATGGCGGTTTCGAGAGTCTTCTACAATAAGACGCCGCATATAACGCCAAACGGATGCCATTCATTTCCACAGACACTTGAGGACGCACGCCGGCTTCTCCTCCAGGAACCAGTCTCACTGAGGGGGCAGAGCTAACAGATATAGATATCAGTATATATCTATACATCAGTGTATATAGTGTATGTATATATATATATAATAATATTAATAAACTTTATTTGTATAGCACCTTTCATAACACAAAATGTAGCTCAAAGTGCTTTACAGCAAATATTCCTGAATAAAAACAGCAATAAAAACAAAAAACAAATAATAGCAGCAGCGACAGAGAATGAAAACTAAATAAGACCATTACAGTAAAACAAGTATAAAAATAAATACAAATAATCAAAGATGCCTTTTTTAATTAAAAACAAGGGTGTAAAAGTATGTTTTAAGGCGCTTCTTAAAGCTCTCAACGGAGGGTGCTTGTCTGATGTGAACAGGGAGTTTGTTCCAGACAGTAGGAGCATAAAAGCTGAAAGCTACTTCTCCATACGTTTTGGTCCTAACTTTTGGGACATTGAGAAGGCCGGCACCAGAGGACCTGAGGGAGGACCTGAGGGAGCACCTTGGAGCATAATCAGACAGGCAGTCGGGGATATAAGGGGGAACCAAACCATGCAGAGCTTTAAAAACGAGCAAAATAATTCCTAAATGCTACGGGGAGTCAGTGCAAAGACGCCAGTACTGGGGAGATATGATCTCTCATCTTTGTTTTAGTTAAAATCCTGGCTGCTGCATTTTGCACTAGCTGCAATCTGTCAATGCTTTTTTTGAGAAGACCAGTAAGGAGAGCATTACAGTAATCGAGGTGAGAAAAAACAAAGGCATGGATGAGCTTTTTGGTGTCTTCAAGAGAGAGGAAGGGTCTAACCCTGGCAATATTTCTTAGGTGAAAGAAAGCCACCTTTGTGACATTGTTAATATGAGATTTAAAAGATTTAAAAGAGTCAATAAAAACACCCAGGTTTTTTACAGCGTCCTTATTAATTCACGGTTCGGTTCGATACGATACAGTGGTGTCACGGTTCGGTACGTTTTCGGTACATTGAAAAAGATGAAATGCTATGATATAATCAAACATTCACCAGTGCTATTTAGTAGCTTTTGGTACATTTTGGAATATAAAATACATTTTTATGCTTGCTTTATATCAAATATAGTGAAAAATGGGATGGTCAAAAATATTACCCCCCCCCATGTGAATTTTTGCTTTCAAAGCACACTTAATCAACCAATCAGCTTTCAGAACACACCTAATGAACCAATCAGCTTTCAAAACACACCTGTACAGTCAATTGGCTTCCTAACAACACCTGA
>OMKN01068252.1:5321-15525 GCA_900302345.1 Melanonus zugmayeri
GAGGTTTGTCCTAAATGGCCCAGAATACATTTGTAATTCAAGTCCAAGTCAATTTTATTTGTATAGCCCTTAATCATAGTTACAGTCTCAAAGGGCTTTACAGGCCATATATTTATGACACCCCCTAACCCTAGCCCCCCAGAGGGCAAGAAAAAACTCTTAATTATCCAGGAAGAAATCTTGAGAAGGAACGCAGAGTGGGGGATCACGCCTTCCAGGGATGGTTAGGATGCAATGGCTGCCATCATTGACATACATAGTAATACAAGCAAACATTACAAGTACAAATTAAAAATGAACAATTAGTATTATCCATGGTGATGAGGTGCTGGCTGGTGAGCAGGCTGGTACCCGTCAGTTGTGAGGCCAGGCATCCAGTCATGGTCGGAGCAACACACTAAGGCAGAGACAGCATTATGGTTAGATGGGGCAGGGTGGACAAACATGTAGGAAAAGCCTCTAGTCTAGTACCCATCAGCAGCAGGGTAGGCTAGTGCTGGCTAACAGGTCGATTTAGCTGTAATGAGAGCCGAGGGACACTCCTACGAGCCAAATGAGAGTAAAGAGGTAGGTTTTAAATTTGGATTTTAAGATTTCAGCAGAGTCAGCTTCTTTGATTACAGGTGGCAGACTGATAGGGGCTCAGTAAGAGAACGCTGATTTCTTTTTAACTTTAATTTGTTTTGATGAGTGTACAACTTCAAATTGCAATGGAACCACATTAATACCTTTATGCCATTTTACAAAAACGTTGTACATTTACAATATATATAGATTTGAGGAGAATAGCACATTGGGACAAACCAAATTGACAGACTTAAAGCTGGGGTACATAGGTTTCACCAAGACAGAAGCTCAGCTCATTTGAAATTCGGAATCCTAACGGCCTTTCCGAATTAGAAGGGCCGTTCCAATTCGGAAAGGCCGCCCTTTGGCCCCACCCACCAAGCCTCTCTCAAATTGCTCTGCCAACACACTAAACCTGCACGAGTAAACTCTGAACATTGTCGTTCAGCAACGGTAACACTGCATAAATAAATCTTTGCAAGCCTATTTGTGAAACGTTTGTGCAACATTTCTATAAGCAGCGATACTTTATTCCTTGAATGTTCAGATGCCTTCTCCGCTTCCTTTTTACGTACAGAATAGTTGTTTACTCTTGTCTTTAGAGAATGGTAAAAACTTTATAAGATTAGTTTTTCGCTCTCTCTCTGTGTGAGTCCTTGTTTGCCTCTCTTCACGTGGCTGTTTCTCTGAGCTGTGCTGCTTTAACATTTGTGAAAACAGTCTGTGTGGGTGGACAGCAGAGAGGGAGGCACGTCTACGCATTTCCACCTGTAGCCACTTGTCACAGCACACATCTATGTTCCCGTGTTTGACTTTAATGTTGTGTGTGTGTGTGTGTGTGTGTGTATGCACGCACATGTGTGCATCTGGGAAGTTGCATTTGTGTGATCTGTCGATTATCTACAGTCCCATGAGTTGTGATTTTCCTCCCAATTTGGCACCAAAAACATCTAAAATATGATCTTAATATTATAATTGTAGCAATTCTCCCGCTACATACCACTGTAGGTGGCTTGTGCAGGGGTCCTCTGAAGGACAAGACACGGGTGGGTGGATGTTGAAAACTGCTTTATTGCAGATGAACAAATGGATTGTTTGCCAGAGCAGGTGGTATCCTGCTGACATGTAGCTCTGTCCTGAGTGAGTGAGTGAGTGTGTGTGGTGATGCTGGTTTAACCTGTGGGCCTTGATTACTGGATACACCACAGGTGTGCAGCCTCACCCAGCCCTAGAGTCTAATCAGTCTGACTCAGGCCAGGTGAGGCTGCTTCAACCAGCCTCCAACCACACACACTCCGCACATATAATACCTACATTCTAAGTTGATTAGAACCCAACTGTGATATAATTGGTTGGTTGAATGTTATGCCCACACACTAATTCCATCATGAAAACATGTCTGTTTATAAGAAGTAAAGTTGTATTTCTTTCTGACTTCTTTACGTTTTATCTTAGCCTATTTATTGACTGAGAGTTGAGTAAAGGAGGCAGACCTGTCACACAGCCTCTTTAAAAGGATACAGAGACAACAAGAGATGAAAGGAATGTTTATTTGTATTTTAATTGGCTGGGATCAGGAATACATGCAAGCTACAGGTTGGAGCCATGGATACTGACTTAAATATCCTCTATTCTTCTCTTCATGAAGCCATCATTGTATCTGGAACCAAGATGCTTTAGATTTATCACAACTACAGTTACTGTGAATGTTACCAGATTTATATGTTTATTTTCTATTGTGCTCACAAGGCAATTTGAAGGCACAACTAATCTATCTGGATTGGTTATTGTAGATTTTTTATTGTAGAATTAAATTGTATTTTGAGGAGTTGATAATAGCTTATTAGTGAGAGGTCTGTTTAGGGACTATGTTAACAAATCATACTCTCCTGTGTGTGTGTCCCAGATAGCACCGAGCTGGCAGACCGACGGCGGAGCTCCAGCGGAGGAGTTGGCGGCTTTGTGCTCATTATCCCAGCGCTCCTCTGGTGGATCTCAGCAGAATGGACAGCGGTCCGCTGGTCATTCTCAATGTTCCGCCTTAATCCACTGTCATTCCACCAGTAGTTTATAGGTTATTAGGCCTACATTATCTTAAATTCAGATTTTCTATTGTTAAAATTATATTCATCAAATTAACTTTAAAAAAACCACCCCAGGACCCCAACATTCCACTCCCAGGACCAGGGGGAGGGGGGATGATGGCCCATAGGACTGACCACTGCTGAAACCACCAGTACCCCGCTAGATACCCGCCAGTGGAAAACTACCAGCGGAGTGCTGCTCTGATTACGACAGAAGACCACTGGTGTAAATTATGGGTGTGCTATTTATTGTTTTAACTCATATCACATTTTTATAATTTTACATGGCTGTCAGAAATTCACCTTTGTGTCACATGACTGTTTCAAACCAAACTAAATCAATTAAATATCCTGGAGGCCATTTTGTGAAGCGCACCTCAATTAAATTCATAACATGCGCCAACAGCCATCATCTCCATGACGACTGCTGGGTGTTTGTCACCGTAGCGTCGAAAGAGCTTCAATAATATCAAAACCTCAGAGGCTTTTTATCTTCTTCATGTGGATGGGGAAAAAATATGATGCAAGATGCCTGTTAAAAAGAGCTAAGACGCATCATGGTGCACTGGCTTCCATGGCTTTCACACACACACACACACACACACACACACATACACTGTGTGCCCGGTGTTAGAGTTCTAACTGATTAGGATTTACCTGTTCATGCAGACACTGTGCCATTACACTGTAACCTTTGACACACATGCACACACACACACACACACACACACATGCACACAGTCACACAAACACATATGCACCTACACACACAAACACACATGCACATAGCCACATGCAGGAACACAAACATACATGCACCTACACACACATACACACACGCGCACACACACACACACACACACACACGAGCTCTTACACACATCTGTCACCCAGAATGGGAATGCTTAATGAAAAACTTTCACTTCAGAGACTAGGAATCCTCAGATCATCATAATGAGGCAGAATATACAAATCACACACACACACACGCACACACACCGTCACAAACATACAGGATGAGCAGGTGTGAACAGCAATAATGTACAAATCCAAAACACACACCTTGTGAAAAAAAAGCATGGCTTGAGGAGTTGGGAACATAAGTGAAGATTGAAAGACACCGGGGAAGTGTTTGAAGTGGCAGATCAAGTGCCCACTATCGACTTTCATATCTGTATGCATGCTTTCACTATAGGTGTAATGGCACAACTTTCAAAACTTCTGTGAAGCCCTTGTCCTTGACCATGATAATTGGTCTACAGTCCTTTGCAATCCATTTGGCAATTGTGTTAGTCAGCCTTTCCACAGCACGGGTGGATGTGGGATGTATGTGGGAAGTACGGGGTCATATTATGGGATGTATCTGGGAAGTATGGGGTCATAGAATGTAGTGTGAACACTTTCTTAGCCCAGGGCTAACCATAGTGTGAAAGTGTGGTTTGACTTGTTGTTGCTGATGAGACAGAATGTGACGGGGGGAAGCTAGGACCCAGCAGTGCTGGGCCTGCCTAGGTGAGTTCAGAGGTTATAAAAGAGGCAGGGCTAACTGGAGAGGACTCATTCATCGAAATTACTTCTGTGCTGTTATTTCTGTGTCAGACCTATCGTCGTACTTTTGTTGGTATTGTCGATGCTCTTTGTCCATAGTGTTAAGCAACAAGGCAACGTCAATATTGTTTTCCACTGTAAGTCCTTGTTATTCCTTGAATTGCAGATTAAAGTGCCGATTAGTGTCTGATTATTTTATTATTATTAGAATACACGTAATGAGTAGGGTTATCTACTAGTGTACTGTGACTTTTATTAATCTGCTCCAATACTGTCCTCTGTCTTCTTTAGGGCCTTCAATTATACGGCAGCTGGGTGGACAAGGTACCTCCTGGTCTCCTATCTTCATGCAGTGGCTTGTAGGGAGTTTGATGCCGGCACAGATACGGTAAGATTAGTGTGGTGTTAGTGTGCAGTGAATTATTCTCCTCACTCCCCTCTCCTGCTATCACCACAGCTGTCTTCTGTCCCAGTTGAACAATATTTGCTACAGTCGATGCTTAAGTATTTTGATTGTATTTTAAATCCCTGTTTGTCCAAATGTATAGTCTTTTTAGGGGGCCAAGCACTGAAAGTGCGAGGCACCCTATTGTAATTGGTGGCTTTCGTAGTCTGCAATGGAAGTCTATGGCAGCACCTATAACCGACTGATCGGTTTTTACAAAACTTTGCATGATGGTAAAGGTCATGCTAAGAGGCTATGGAACGAATTTTACATCGATAGGCCTAAAGGTGGCGCTATAGCAACCGATTGAAAACACAAACTTTGAACAGGCATATCTCATTCCCCGTTTGGCCTAGAGTCATGAAACTTTGCACACATATGCCACTCCTCACGAGGAACACATTTGCCCCAAGAACCCATAACTTCCGGTTACTTAGATTTTCCGCCATTTTGTGAAAAACACTTAAAATCTATCTCCTCCTAGGAATATTGAGCAATCTGTATGAAACTGGGCAGACGCAATCTAGGGACCGATATCTACAGTTGCATTTTGGCAAATTTTCAAAGTTTGAAAAGTCAAAAAACGGAGCCGCTATGAGCCAATGAAGATTGCGGAGGGCGTGGCTTTTCACGTAAAGGTGTATAACTTCTGAACGATTGGACTGAACACCACAAAACTTTGTAGGCATATCACCACACATAACCGGAGGCTAACCATTATTGGCCCGATCAAACAAAATGGGGGCGCTAGAGAGCTCATTTCCGGTTTAGGCCTAACCATGGTGACGATTTTTCCAAAACTTTGTACAGCGGTAGAAGGGCATGCCTAGTGGCCAATGGAGAAAGATGAAGCTGATTGGCCACAGGGTGGCGCTATAACAAGATAAAAGGCTTGAAAGTGGCTAAATTTCAAACAGGCATATCTCATGCCACATTTGAACTAAATTAATTACATTTTGCACTTAAATGCTATGGCTTATTGTGCAAACTGTGCTTGTGGCTTGGCCCCCGGCATTGTGTATTTTCGCTGCGTTTGACAGTATCGTACATGAGAATCTTTTCTCAATGAACTTGACTGATTAAAGATTGGTTAAATAAAAGTAAATAAATAGAATTTGAAATCAAATGAATACAACTGCTTGTAAAAGTGCTTGATGCTGGATTAATTTACAAGTTAATATACAGTACCTGTCCCCCTGGGATCTGTTCTCCCCAGGATCCACGAGGACCTGGCTCATAATGACTTGGATATGAAAGGGAACCTACTTAAAACGGTACTGAGTTTTAAGTACACTGTACTTAAAACTCAGTAATGTAATGTTGCATCCTGGGTGTGGGGCGGCGTCTGACCATCTCCACAATCCCCGGAGAATGTATTCAAATGCTGGATGCAATTTCATTGATGCTGTTCCTGTGTCTGTTACTGTGTGAAGTAAGATATTACAAATATGAAATGAAATGGAAACAGAAGAGGTGGAGGGAGAAATAGTGCAAGGACATTGGAGGAGACAAAAGCAGATGGACTTTTCATTTCCTGTGAGGGAAGGTCAAGAACAAGCTGATGCAGGAAGATAAAGTTAAGAAGTGAGTGCCTGCCTCTGTGTTAAAACAGTCATAACATGGCATGACCGCACAACAATACCAACCAAAATACTCATCGTAGCAGTGATGGAAGTACATAAAAAGCAAAATGTGTTTTTGTATATTTGTATATCATTTTGTTGTTGTTGTATGCAATTTGTGGTGGATTTTTCTTCTATATGATTGATTGATAATTGATTGATCAAGTTCAAATGTATTTCTGTTTTTAGAACACCATTATATAGATATATAGATTCATATGTAGTTATATAGATGTTGCTGTAGGTCGCCAATTGCCGGCTTTGGCCGTTTTGTTTTGACGAAGGCCGGAAAATGTAATTCCCTCTGGACATTCGGGCCGGTAAAAAAACTAAAAAATAATTAACTTTGCAATATAGTAATTTAACAAATGTAACATATTTATTCTCAAAACCATGGCAATTTATATTATCACCACAAATCAGACAACGCTACTCTCACGAAATCTGCTATTTCAAATCGTCTGTCCCTCTGTGGAGCTTGCAGTGACGTAACGTCTAGACGAGCATGTGTGGTGTAACTGATGAAGCATCGTCGCAAATGAAAGGAGCCGATGGATTGCTCGTTTTTTATAAAAAGGCAGTTTTTACCTCAGTAGACCTAGGCTACTTGAACTTGAACCATAAGCTTGATATAATCAGCATTTGTTTCTTGTTAAATCAACAGCCTACACTGTTCTGCATGGTCTGACTTTCCCAAAAGCGTTGTTAGGTCAGAATTGTCACGTGTGGCTGCTGCCTCTTTTCCTTAGAGCATCTTCCACAACTCTGCAATTTGCCTTGGAGTAAAATAAATGTTAAAATTGTTATTCAAAATGAGGTGTTATATTGAATTTTTATATTATTCCTTTATTTTCAAATAGTTTTAAGTCCAAAATCTAATCCTATGCTGTAACATATGTTGTTAGGCTACATCATTAAATGCACCTGCCTGTCTTCATGCATTGAAAATGGATAGTTAAAAATCCTAGCGTGACCTCAAAGTCAAATTCTAGCTCTTGAACATTTAGGAGGTGAATAGGTGAATGGGCTGTGTTCGATTTGGCTCACTTGTTCCCTCATTCCTTATTCCCTATATAGTAAACTGTACACTATAGGGGAATTCAGACACTAATTATGCGCCACAAATCTAGCGGCATGCCATGTATTGGTTGCATAAACAAGCCCACACGTGTCATTTGCATATAGAACCTGTATGTGCCGACCATCTCTATTGGATGAATTCGATGACAATGAAAACCGCTATGCGTCATGGAATTTAGTGCAGAAATAACGTGCATCAGTTGTACACTTATTTTATGGTGCATTGTGGGTCAGCACCAAATCCGAATCCGAGGCCATGGTTCTCAACTGGAAAAGGGAAAAGGGTGGAGTGCACACTCCGGGTCGGGGATGAGATCCTGCCCCAAGTGGAGGAGTTCAAGTATCTCGGGGTCTTGTTCACAAGTGAGGGAAGGATGGAACGGGAGATCGACAGGCAGATCGGTGCGGCGTCAGCAGTGATGCGGACGCTGCATCGATCCGTTGTGGTGAAGAGGGAGCTGAGCCGAAAGGCAAAGCTCTCAATTTACCGGTCGATCTACGTTCCTACCCTCACCTATGGTCACGAGCTTTGGGTAGTGACCGAAAGAGCCGAAATGAGTTTCCTCTGCAGGGTGGCCGGGCTCAGCCTTAGAGATAGGGTGAGGAGCTCGGCCATCCCCTCAGATGAGGTGGCTCAGGCATCTGGTCAGGATGCCACCCGGACACCTCCCTCGGGAGGGGTTCCGGGCACGTCCCTTCGGGAGGAGGACCCGGGGAAGACCCAGGACACGCTGGAGAGACTATGTTTCTGGGCTGGCCTGGGAACGCCTTGGGATCCCCCTGGAGGAGCTGGACCAAGTGGCTGGGGAGAGGGAAGTCTGGGCTGCCCTGCTGAAGCTGCTGCCCCCACGACCCGACCCCTCGGAATAAGCGGGAGAAGATGGATGGATGGATGGCATTGTGGGTATTAAGTAGTGCACTATATAAGGAAACCAGATTTGTACACTCCCATTTCGGGCAACATTACAAGATATAGGCCACGAGTGGACCGATTGGAACACAGCCTTGGTTTTCTCTTCACAGCGTCCCAGTAGGCCTAACCCTAACCCAGTAATGGCTTCTGTTTGTGTGCCTGTGTTGCACACGTGAAATGACGATGGCTCATTCAAGTACCAATATTTTATTAAAGTAATCTGCAACAACAACATTACTGAACTGCAATCCTAAACAGGCTTCTGTGTTATCGCGGTAGCGCGTATTAATGATCTCCTTGCACAACCACTGCCCCCTAATGGCCAAAAGCAGTATAGAAGAGCAGTTGCAGGAAATCTGTATGAATCACCAAACACAACTCAAACAACAAGAAATACTCAACGAACACCAAAAAAATATACTATGGGGGGTGTCATAAATAGCAACAACAAAATAACAAACTGTACCACATTCCATGGCGCCACACCTGGACTCGGTTGCACCAGCTATGCAGTTTTTTTATTTCACCGATTACTTTTTATCACCAACTGCCACCATTTACACCATTTACACCTGCTTAGGGGTAGGTGTAAATATTTAGTAACTACTAAGCACTACGTAAGAACTAGTTTGTGTGGTGCAACCCGTTTTGATGTAGTAATGTGTAAACTCCGACTTAGAGGTCAGAGACATAATGATAACAAATGGGTTGTAACCATAAAAGTATAATCTTGGTTGTACCATTATGGTGGGGGGTTAGGTGTTGTCAGATCCATGAAGTCTGCTCCTTTCACCTGCAGAACCAGCGATCGCTGACCTAATGAAAATCACTAACTGTAATTGATCACTCTGTCTCTGTTCATAAAACTGACTTGAACACAGACCCAAGCCTTTATGTAGTGGTTTAACCAGCAGTGGTTCATAACATGGAGATGCTACAATGACCACCACTGAGTTATATACCCGGGTAAGATGGATGCATGAATGGATACATGCATGGGAACTATTACCAGCAACACCACAACGTTTTCTCCTTATTAGACCAAAGGTTGTTCAAAAGAATTTGCTATGAACTTGGTCATGGTAGGTGATTTCACTCTATAACAATATCACGCTACGTACCTTTCCCACGCACCAGTGACTGAGTGAATCCTATTCTAATACAATCAGAGATAATCCTATGCTATCTGAATGGAGTACTTTCTCATCATGCATGGCTTATGATCCTCTGTGCTCCAACGCTAACAAAGGAACGTAACAGCCAGCCTAGGTTACATCACAGCTCTGGTGCACCCGTGCCCCCCCCCCTCTTACAGTGACCAGCTTCACGGTTAATGATGTGGATACAACATAACAGCGATGCCACAGAGAGGCTAGACGTGGAGCTAAGCTCATCCCTGACCCGCTTGATGAGATGGCACCCGCTCAAAGGGCAAATGTTGTTTTTGTCTTTTGAACTTTGGACACTCTTGAGTAACATTTTAATGTGAACAACTGCCTACTAATGATAACAACTATATTGATTTATAAGAAAGCATCAAAAAGAGTGCAATAGAAATCACCTGTGTACTGTGTCTTGGTCTTTAGTGCACTGTTTTAGTGATGTGTATATTATGCAATACACAATATCATATCACACAGAACTGTGAATAATAATAATACTACTATTAGAATATTCTAATACTAGTAGTATAATAACTAATACTAATAATAACAATACAAAATAAAACAATTACAAAGATCCTAGCAGAAGTCAACAAGTTTTAATTCAATTCAATTGTTTGTGGATGCTGGTTACTCCAATAACTCCTTGGTAAGGAGGCATGAACCAGTAGGAAACGCTGTAGCAAACTGCAGGTGTTGACTGGGATGGGACCCCCAGCAATGGGTGGGGTCGCTGCACCGGAGTGTTGTAGCTCTGGGGTGATTAGTTATTTTATCCACTG
>OMKN01068257.1:0-11186 GCA_900302345.1 Melanonus zugmayeri
CCGTAGCCGGGCGGGGGCATGGGTGGAGGGGGTCCTCTCATCCCCGGGTGCATCGGTGGGCCTGGGGAACGACGGAGAGAACGGAGAATGTCGTTAAACAGGCGAGAGACCAAAACATCAACAATCTTAAAAACATCGATTTTACAGTCTTGTACCACTTCTGCCGCTTGGTAATCTCATCTTAAAACCGGAAACAGAAACCCCATGTTTCGTTACTGTCGCTGAGATACACACGTATACACCAATAACATACAAAATAAAAAGTCGCTTTTCTGTTGGTGGAAACGGGCAGCGCGTGACATTTTTTTGTAGTTGCTCCAATTTGGATTGTGTGCTTTGATTGTTCTCAGCTTCGGATAAAAAGCGTCTGCTAAATGACAATGCAAATATTTCCATTGCTTACAGTTCAGGCAACATTTAAAAAGGTGCACCGAGTCATTTTGGATACACCGCTAGAATAATAATCAAACTACAGACGGCATATTATTAATATCTTTGCTAGACAGAGTTCCTCCGTGGCTGTCGTTTGTTACGCAATTTCCATGAATAAAAACAATGTTCTCTTAAGCTTCCCTTGTTTAGGCAGAGTGTTACGCTTACATCGCTAATGCTAGTACTGTCAGTGCTTACACAATAGGATGTTATCTAAGCTTTAATTCCCCCCCCACCCCCATCTTATTTTAGATAATGAATGAATCATAAATGATGCAACATTGTGATGGGACAGTCACAGCCTTCAATTATAGTGGTAGTGCATCATTATTCTAAAGTGCAACAATAAAACATACAAAACTGTTGATAACTTGTGCATGTTAATCAGAGTACTACAAGTTATTATAACCAAGTGTAATGGGACAGTATTTTCCTTATGCGTCCTTTAAAACCCCAAGATAACGGATGATGGATGAAGAATGAATGAGAAGTCATAGTGAACTCACCCATGGGGGGTCCGTGGTACGGCCCTCTGGGGGGCATGCCCATGTGTGGGTGGGGGGGCATGCCGGGAGGGGGCGGAGCCCGGTGCTGGTTGGCTCCCGGTGGATGGGGCGGAGGTGGCACCATCCCTGGGGGCGCGTGAGGCGGCATCTGCATCTGCATACCTGGGGGGCGGAGGGGTCAAAGGTAAGGTTTAGTCCTGGGTGCTGGAGCCAGCGGTGTCAGGATGTTAGGCAGGGGACTGAGTATTCAAAATGGAGGTGCAGCGTTTCCTGGGACCGTATAGACCGTTGCCTCTTGTTACACAATAGATATTTAGACCCATGTGGTGTCCAAACATTTCCATCAGAATGACTCAGTGGCAAGCAATCGATTAGAAATTGCCATTCCTGTAATTTTCTTGTGGCAGTTATACAGATGTTAAAAATATTAATTTGACATTAGTAGGCCATGATTGCTCCTCTTAGGTGCCAAGTAAGAGCAGATAAACAGCCTTGCGTAGAATTGGTACATATGAATCTTTGAAAGTAGAATTTAACAGTAAAGAACGTCAAGACCAATTCTGAGACATCTTCCTCAAAATGATCTTCTGAACTTCATGAAAACCAACAAAAAAAACAATCAAATTCAACATGACGTGAAAAGGCCTGTTTATAACTCAACATGTATACATCGTTTACCAGGCAGCTCAACGTACCGTGGTGCATCCCAGCTGGGGGGAAGGGGGGTGGTCCTGGCGGAGGTCCAGAGCCCCCACCCTGTTGTCCCTGTGAGCCTGCGTTGGGGGGCATGGGCATGCCATGGGGCATGCCTGGGGGCATCGATCCCGGGGGAGGAACGGGCGGGAAGGCACCTGGAGGTGGCATGCCTGTGGGGGAGGAAACGGTTGAATTTGCCACCAAAAACACATCCGTCTCATCAATTTTGTTAACATAAAAAAAATCATGTACCAAGATGTGGTTTATGGATACGTTCATTGGAGATTTGAAACTTCATCATTAACTAGGATTTCTGATGGCACCCAAAAGGATGCAGATTGACTTTCATTAACACAAGATCCCACTTCTCAACTAGTTTGACAGATTGTCACTATTGTCTTCTACTCTCCCTCTCCTACAACACCGCCTACCTGACATGGACATGGTGGCACCCATAGACGTGAGCACCGGGGTTGGCGCTGAGGGAGGGGGCGGGGCATCGGCGAACAGCTGGTGGGGCCGGTCGGCCTGCGAGAGTGGGTTCTGGGCGGCGAGGAGGCGCTCGGCGGCTGAGCCATGGCGCTCCCCCTTGGAGTCCTTCTTGAAGGCGTAGGACACAGTGATGGGCCTGTTGCACAGGTACTGGCCGTTCATGGCCTCGATGGCGGCGTCCGAAGCATCAAAGCTGGCAAAATTGATGAAGGCGTAGCCCTTGGAGTTGCCCGTGTCAGGGTCACGCATGATCTTGGGCGTCTGCAGGATGACGCCGAAGGCACTGAACGTGTCGTACAGGAGCTTCTCGTCGATCTCGGGGTCCAAGTTGCCGATGAAGATGTTGGCACCCACGTCCAGGTTCTTGTTGTGTGCCGAGGCCTTGTTGACCCGGATGGGCTTGCCGTAGAGCTTGATCATGTTCATGATCTTAATGGCGTAGTCCGCGTCTTCCTCGCTCAGGAACTCCACAAAGCCGTAGCCTTTAGAGAGAAAAAGGGGATTTAGGTTTAGGTTCTCAACACGTATACATTTTTGTAATGTACACAATGCATGTATATTTCTGCTTCTACCCACCTTGATGTTGGCCCGTAACTCTGTCTTTTGGCATGTGTGTGTTGACCACAGGTCCGGCCTGCAGGAAGAGCTCCCATAGCAGTGGCTCCGACACCTTCTCATCCAAGCCACCCACATACACAGTGGCATCTGGAAGAAAATGCACAGTGGCATTAATATATATGCATGTATGTGCACATGGGTGGGTGTATATATATATATATATATATATATATATATATAGGCCTATATATGGGATTAAGCATGCATACATCTATTCACTAGATGTATACATGCTTAATGTATGCATATACGGAGATGTGTATGAATCATCATTGTCACCATGTTACTTTAAGTGGGTCGTTTTATGTGCATTGACTTTGTATATGCACTGCTTTGTATATGAGCTTTTCTGTATTTAATGACTTAAATCCCCAAGCATTGTGTTGTTTATAAATGCTAACAACTTAGCAAGCTAGCTTGATAGGCTACGATTAGCCAACTAAACTGAGGTACAATGCTTACCGAGGCTACCGACATTAAAGGACACTTAACCACAGGATACACATACATAGAATCGCGTGGTGTACACACGCCCGGGACGCCGGTCAGATCGGTGTATGACTTAATAAAGTCAAACTTAACTTCACATTCATTCATACAACGGAACACAAACGCATGTGTTCCTGGTAAAGTCACCGGCACAACCCAGCCGCTCGCGTTCAAGTTAAGAAACCTCGCGAAGGAACCAAACCGTAACTACAGTAACTAATGTGTTTATCCAAAGCTTATAATAAAATAAATGTTTTCCAATTGCTTAAGTTACCTTGATTCCTTTCTGAAATTGGTCCCGCCGCCATGTTGAATAAATGCAAGGCGAGCGCCCCAACACTCTGGCTCCGCCTCTTCCGGTTCTGACCGCCGTCACCGGAAGTTCCGGTTTGTGTGTTCTGATGACATTCCCCTTATCAAGTACTAGTAGTCTACTCTTTGATGCGTACATATGTACATATATATCTGTATTGATTTATATGTTGGAAATGCATAAATACAATTGACACAACAGACGGCGCGTTTGTGAGCCGTTTCTGAAGTTGAAGCTGTTGCTAAAAAAATCAGACGTTCACATCACAGGTGTATGATATCTCATTATCAATCATGTTAATGGATTACATCTGTACGCAATAGTGTTGGACCAGTGGGGTCCAGATGTGATCTCAACGTGTTATGTTGGATCAGTGCATTGAGTTTGTGAGGATGCTAGCTGTTTATTACAGTATTTCTCAATTGCTAAGACACTAAACTCTATTGTCTGAACCAAATGCTCAGTGCCCTGAACCCATTTATTGAATGTGTCACCCTTTTGGCAAAACTTTAAGCACTTTTCACCTGATTAGACACAACTTGCAAACATATTCTCACCCACTAAAACACATTTTGCACTGTGATGCACTTGTGTTGCATATTGGTAAGAATAGGTAGCAAAAGTGAAACTCAATTAAAGCACATGTGTCTCCACTTAAACACAGCAACTCAAAATTGATCACACTTGTGGTTAATGATGTGAGGAAACCAATATAACTTGACATGGTTTGTTTATAGTGCTGGCCTACAACATGTTGGTAGGATTTCTTTCTTTAGTTTATTATTTTCAAACAATGAACCTGAGCCTGGAGCCTGGATCTACATCAAAGGTGAGTTAAAACAATCTCTTCTATTGCTGGAGCAGTGGCTATAATTTTGAAACGGAATAGCCACTATAGGAGGGGTAAGACAAAGAACAGTTATTTCTGATGAAATACGGGCTACTGTGATAGACCATGGTATGACAATGAGGGAAGCAGGACTACGAGTGCAACCCAACCTCAGCAGATTCACTGTGTCCACCATAGTCCGGGAGGAGAACTCTATACAGTGACTCTATACAGTGCTGTAAATAGGTGTTTCAGTACATCCATTTGCCAATATACTTATAGGCCTAGTACTGCATGTATATTTTTGTAACTGCATGTTCTCTTTTTGCAGAATTGCAAGCCTGCCCCATCAGGGTGGGATCTATGTCCTCCACATAGTCCTGTGGCCTGACCCAGCACGTCCACATGATGCTGTGGATGAATAATTGTACAGTAGTACTGGATCCACTTTTGTAGTTGTAATGTGATTCTAGTTTATATTTGTATTTTTTACTGTAAACAAGTTATGCTAAACAGGATTTTTGTTTTGCAAAATGCATTTTGCCTATTGTGAATAAAGTGATTTCTACAGCTTTATGTTCTGATCATTGTGTTTTCCTTTTTTCTACGTTGTGTGTAATGACTGTTCAGTGGTGTTTTTCATTTTGATTGACTTGGCAACATGGTTTGGTTTTGAGCACAGTTTGAACTGTTTTGAGGCAATAGTTTGATTTTGCAGGAAGAGTCAGAGCTTTTGTGAATGTAGTTTGAAAACTGGGTTTTGTGTTTACAGTTTAGAGAAAAGGGTGGAAGGTTTCAAGAAATGTGTCTTAGCAATTGAGAAATACTGTAAAGGGCCCTACCACCAGGTATGATGCATTACCCACTGGCATGTGATGTACTGCTACTGTATAAAGAATAGCATTCCCTCTGACAATGACCTGACTTATAAAATAAGTATATATTTATATAATATGACACTACTGAATAATGAAAGAAAACCACCTGATAAGCTTTGGTATATGCTTTTATTTATTTATTCCAATACAAACTGTAGGTAAAAATATTGGCCATACAAAATACATACAAGATGGGTCTTATGAAACATTTTAATAACTAAAATAACAAAACATATAAAACATGTAAAGTCATGCATCAAAGACAAAAGATGAAAATCTTCTTGTATAAAAATGGATGGTAACAGGAAAAATATGATCCTATATAAAATATCACAATGTTTAACATTTCTTTTGGAAAACAATGTTGTCAATCACAGCATCAAAAGTATTCATGGCAAAACAGAAGTTGTACTTTATCAAATATAACAATTTCACAGTAGGCAGAAAAATGCACATACCATATGTACTGCCTTACTCTAAAACAAGACATGTCTTCACTATGCTTGTTATTTACAACTTTCAAATTCCTTTTCAATGTGATTTTCACTAACATATTAATTTGCAATGTCTATCAGTTATCAAATGACTTTTTTCGTTGTTGCTGTGGCTTACATTTTGGCAGGTAGTTTTGGCATTCTTTTGTGAACTGGATTGGGGAAAATCATTGATTGATATTAAAATATATCTTTAATATGTTTTCCATTTAAAAATGTCCTTTTTAAATGTGGTTAGCACACTTATCTTTTTAATAAACAAAAAGTCAAAAAATCATAATTCAGCAAAGTTTACAATAATGCAGCAAACTTGAAAGTATATCAAATTCCACTATAATGGTGTCCTTCATAGTGAGCCTAATAGTAACCATATTGTGAAAGAATATAAAAAGTGGAATAAAAAAGTATGTTCTTTCCTCTTTTTTTCAATAATACATTTTATATAAGTTCCACTTGATTGTAACTAGAGCCATCTGTAAATGTAACTTAACACAGAACCCAACATGCTTTCTAATAAGCAAAAACACCCAAAACACCTGTTACTTAAAAACAACTTTAAGTTGTTGAGCCTTATGTGGTACAACCCCATGGGTATAATGGAAAGGTAGTACCTTTTAAGAGTGTTCTTCTTTAGAAGCGCAACAATCCAAAAGCAATTGTAAAAAACATTTATCTCTGCCTTTTTATTGCTGTTATTCCTATGCTGGGAAAGTTGGTGTCCTTGACCATAAACTGCAGCTAAGATCCAAGAGACTTACATAACTTCAAATACCTCTGTTTTTTATCAAAGCCACATGTCTGACTTATCACAACAGGCTTTTTTTTAAATGCCTTCATATGACACACAATACTGTAATGAAACACAATGTAGATACAACAAATTTGCCAACACATCATATAAAAGAAAAAAGGCAGAAATAGGTCCATAGCGACGGCTAACTGCATATCTCACAAAACATATTTGAAGATGATGGAGTAATTGTTTGTTTCAAACTCAGTCTTCCTTCCTTCCTTGAGGAAGGAAGTCTTCATTCCTCAATATCTCCAAAGCTGAATCACAAGTGTGAACGCAAAACAAAACACAATAGGTAACAAACTCCAACACAAATACCAAACTGCTCTGCAAGCTGCTCAGAGAATTTTCTTTTAAAATCTCAACTATCGTATTGCTTCTGCAGAAGCAAACACTCCCACACTCCATGTGTGCACATTGCAGCACTAAAAGCAATCAGAATCATTATAACATATGTTCCTCGCAACAAAGTACAATAGAAAGATAAAGGAAAATTGCTCTGAAGGCCTCGTAGTTTAAAGTATTACAAAAGTACATTCTACATATGATGGGTCCTATGATCCAGAAACATAATAACGGTGGCAATAGATTTATCAAATTCTCACAAGGAGGCTGTTCCCAGGGATGTCTTGATTCAATACCTGAGGTTTTCGATGATAGCCAGCTAATATTTTTTGCTGTACACTCAAAAACAGCAAGCGAATAAGGGGGAGACATGTGTTGGTCATTCCTTGGCATTTGAGTCATTTTTACTTAAAGGGTCCCATCAATACATTCAGAGATGGGAACGGAAAGCATTATGCTCTCTATGGCTCTAGGAGGTGGCTGGGAGGATTGTAAGCAGGTGTTTATGTTAAACCAAAGTAATAGACCCTTTTCACATCAACTTAGTAGTAGTTGGGTAAACAAGTCTGCAAGTTTGTAACATTAATAATTGGTAGTTTTTTTCCTTAGGTTATGCCAGTGCCTTAGCATCAACATTGAAGTAACTACGCCTCTTGTGCGCTGGAATAATTAATTCAGCACTTTGTCATTTCATAAACTACACCCGTGTCTACCCTGCCTTTCTGTTAAGTTTCCACTTAAACAAATCACTGTTGTCCAGCTGTCTTTTTTATTTTTTAAACTAAGGCAAAAAAGGCAATACGTAGATGTACATAACTAGTTTAAAAATCAGGTCCTTTTTGAACATATATATGATGCAAATCAAAACGGGCGAAGACAGATCACCCCAGATTACACTAGACACTAGTGCTCACATACTGGTACCGAGCATCCTGTAGGGGTTGGGGTGGTTGGCGGTGGCTTGGTGGTTGGCGGCCTTTAGTGCGAGGGGAGAGTGGCGGCGTTGGCTGCGTTCAGCTGGCCCACCGCCAGCATGAGGATGTCCTTCTTCTCCTTGTGGAAGCGCAGCTCTCGGCCCGCGAGGCGCGCCTCCTCCAGCTCGCGCTCCGTCGACGCCAGCTCACGGCCGATGGCTCCCGCCACGCCCTGCTCCCTGTTCACCCAATCGGCAGCCATTTGGGTGCGCATGTCATCGTCCAGCGCCCGGTGGGAATAGTGAGCCAGCACCTCCTATGAAGGAACACGGATGGCAATGCATTGCTTCAGATAGAAGAAAGGTACTATAGTCTCTGTTAGATACTATCGTTACAGGCCATGTGACCGTATTGATTGATTTTGACATGACAGGGGTACTTTGTAAATACAAGACATAAGACACAAGATCATGTGACGACATGTGATGCGCATGGTCAGGTGATTTATGTGGTGTGGCCACATGGTCATGGTCATGGTCAAATCGATTACCTGTCTAGAGCATTGTCGTTCCCTCATGGCCTTAAGGCTGCCGTTCCAATGCAGCAGCTGAAACACTGTCATCAGTTCCTGAAACACAAAACAGCTTGTTGGTCACAGAAAAACATCTGCCAACCATTATGGTCGTTACCAACTGAAATTCGATACCTTGTTGCAATGCTACATGCAGGCTCTTTTGCTCTGCTTCATTAGTATAAAGGGTTTTCGAACACGTGACACAATCATTTACAAACTATAGTAAATGGCAGGATAAGCCAAAAGGTACTTGGTTTGACCCCCAATGTCCACAGCCTACCTGTACCATCTTGAAGATGCCTATAAGTGTGTCTGCTAAATGACTGAATAGTAATAGTATATTTTATGCACCTGAAACTCCAGCATGGATTTCCCTTTATTGGACTCGAGCATGAAGCGGAAAGCCCCGATTCCTGTGCTGGGGTTATCAGCCTCCTCTCTGTTCCCCTGTGAACGACAATAACACGTGATTCACGAGTGTGACCCACGGGTTTACAATGCTGTTGAGATTAAGGTTGTATTTTATGGATGTTGGTATGCGGTGGTACCTCGGTGGTGGAATGGGCTCCCTATCGCAATACGTTCTGCAGAAATCCCTCCCTAACACACATCTCTTCTAGAAACATTGCAAACTGACTTGTGTACTTATTGGAGTGCTATTACAGCGCTGCTATGTAATAATACATTAACAATTGCACTCTGTATAGTAGGTTTTTTTAGAAACTTGCAGAACTTAGAAGTTTTGTAATTGAAATATTGATTAGTATGTAGTATGCTTTGATTGTTCTCAACCTTACCCGTCAGTCACTTTGGATAAAAGCCTGTGACTTGGTAAATGTAATGGTATTTGTGTGGACAATTCATATTACTTTACCCGTAAAAACTTAACCCGAAGTAGAACTTACATTGAAAGAGGCCAGGGCTTCACACACACTCTTCTCGATGAAGTCGTCTGTGATGCGGCGAGACGGATGTTCATTAAAAACCGAGTTCATCAGAGCGATCTTAGCTGCACTGCGTCTCGCCTCGGCCTTGGTTGGACAGAACTGTCAAAAAGTGAAGAATTCCTCCACTTTATTTTCGGGCTGGTTTTTATGATGGGAAATGGTTGCATTGCTCCACTTTATGTTATAGTGAGTAAGTATTTGTTGTATTGTCTGAACATTGTTATTATAGGATTATTATTAATTAATAAGGTTAAAGACAATTGTATGCTGGAATGATCACACTATGTTGTTAGATTATGAAGGGTTCATTGAATATGATACACAATAAATGTAATGAGGAATAATTAGTAGTACTTGTAGCTAGCAGCTTACTAGAATTACATCAGTCAGTCCAATCCGACTAAATCCCCCATTTAAATGTCTGCAGAGTTTTAGCAAATAAGCCTTAGAGCAATCTTACAGACACTCTTGTTCACAGACAGACACGCATTAGAACGTTAAACCCACAATGCCACTTTGATTGATCTTAAATCAATTGAACAGAGGGGATAATCCTGTACCCCCGACCACACACACACACACACACACACACATACACACACACACCCCTTAACCCAGACACCAATCAAAACCCTGTAACCATACTAAAACCGATCCCAACAGACCAAATAGACCAATCGCGTACCTGGAAACTGCCAAAGCAGCTGCCTCCCGGTAGGCTGACGTAGCAGA
This sequence comes from Melanonus zugmayeri, assembly GCA_900302345.1. NCBI lineage: Eukaryota > Metazoa > Chordata > Actinopteri > Gadiformes > Melanonidae > Melanonus > Melanonus zugmayeri. The sequence continues at coordinate 10,053 of OMKN01068257.1, forward strand.
CGTAGGGCGGGCTGCTGGAGGGGACCATCTCGTAGACCACCAGAGCGCCGTTACGAAGATCAGCTCCTCTGGTCAACTTCATCTGCCAGAACTCCTGCAACGCCTCCACCACGTTGACTAAGAGGGGACAGTAGCACATAAAGTAGTTACGTATGAACCGCGACAACGGTACATCAAACATCACCAAAATCAAAAGTACAATTGTAGTGGGGACAGCAGAATGACAGCAATGCAAACAATTTGTTCATTGCGTCGTATTGTATTCATCTTTTTGAAGACCTGATCTATAGCTCTCACATTGAAACCAAGAGTAAGAAGTTAGTCCTGTATTTCTCACAGACGTGGATGAAACAGGGACCGGAGAGACAGGAGCAGGAGCCAATGGTTCATCACGGTGTCTACATGTTGATTACTGGTATTCATCTTTCTGATGACGTGGTAGAAAACTGCTTTCAGTAAACTTTTGGCTCCTACGTTCAGCTAAATACAGTAGGTCCATATATATGCTAAAGGTCTACCAATGTATTTGTCCTAACAGTCTGCCTTGTCTTCACTGTAGCCTAATACCCTGTTAATAGGCCTACTCTTCTTAATACTTTGTTAATACTGCTGTACTCCAAACAAATCACTTATTTCATGACTTAAGGGGCTGCGATCCCCTACTAATATTCACACAATATATTCCTTAAAAAGGTATGAGTGTGTTTGGTCAACAGCATATTTTCACCCAGCCACTCCTAAAGGGGTTAAAACTAGATGCACCAGATGAAAGCTCATATTACACAGTGGATGTAAACACAGCTCAGGCCTAACAAAGTGACAACGATGGAAGGAGTTTGGGAAAGAAATCAAAGCTTAGTGTATAAGGATGTTCTGCCACATCTTATTCAGGCATCATCAAATAGATGGCAAGTTATATTAGGTCTATATTATTATTATTATTATTAACTCCATGGAAACGTGTCATCTTGTTTTATTACACCACGGTCCTTCTTTTAGGGAGTATGGGCCTCGCATATCAATAATAGGAAAATCATACGAATGGTTTGACTGTAGCCAACAACACCAGAGTTTGTGTAACGGGACTCCGCGTACAAATGGCGAAGGGAAGAAAAAGTAGGCCTACCCCCCCAC
>OMKN01068258.1:0-13256 GCA_900302345.1 Melanonus zugmayeri
GCTCCAGTGGGAGCGGGTGGAGCACGTGGTGGGATCGATATACAACCCTAATGCAGAGAGAAGCGGTGATCTTGACAACTCCCCTCTGTGTTGACATTTCCACTGAACTTCTATTCCTCTCCCAGCCTCACGCCGGCAAATAACAAGTAAATAATACGACGTCTGGAAGGAGCGGGGAATAAAGAAAAATATGTTTGCGATGCAAAGTAGCATCTCGGGAGTGGTCCAATTAAAGGATCCGTGAAAAAGCTCTTTTTGCACCAGTTGAACTCTTTCCTTTTAACCTTTCAACATCTTAGTCTGTTTTAGATGTTTTGGATTCAAATCCAGATACGTCTTGGTGGTGGAACACACATTTTGACCAAAGATGCCAAAATAGACAACAAAGAAATTGAGTTTTCCCGAAATATGTGACCAACAGCATTCTGGTATCCTTCATGGTTTTTGGCCTCAAGTAGGGCTGGACGGTATAAACGGTACTGAAAGTACACTGGTATGAATTTGCCCTACGGTATGAGTTTTGGCCAAGCCGTTCAACCGGTAAATTGGTTGAAAGAAGGGAAAAAAAGAGACGTGCTTATCACTGATCTGTGTGGAGGGAAGGTGTGTTCACTTGAGACGCGGTCAGACACCGTGCCAGACCCACTCCAGGGTTCTCCCCAAATAATGTAATAGTGGCGCCATCCTGTAACACTGCAAAATAATAGGGCTGTCGCAACGCGGACATTTAGTTGACGTCGTCGTTTTTTCCCCATTTAATTTCTGAAACGGTTCAATTGGTTAAAACATGGTTTTTCTTAAATAACGCTTCAAAAAGCAAAAGTACAATATCACCAGTAAGTGCTGTGTGGAGGAAGTCAGCGGCTTAATATAACGGGTGGCAATGGATGGCGCTGCGATGTGCGCCAAGGTTTTGAGCAGTGCTGGAAGGTACAGCATGGCGCTGGAGTGAGTATACCGTAACAGTCATCATTTTCATTTATACCGTGATATCATTTTTGGGCCAAGGCGTTGGAATATTAGCTTGTTATGTTATTTAAAGTCACCGAATCCTTTCTGTCCAGGTCAACACCTCACCCTGTGAAGCACATTAACACCTCACCCTGTAAACTACATTAACATCACACCCTGGTCCCTGTGAAGCACATTAACATCACGTCACCCTGTAAAGCACATTAACATCACACCCTGGTCCCTGTAAAGCACATTAACATCACGTCACCCTGTAAACTACATTAACATCACCTCACCCTGTAAAGCACATTAACATCACGTCACCCTGTAAAGCACATTAACATCACGTCACCCTGTAAAGCACATTAACATCACGTCACCCTGTAAAGCACATTAACATCACGTCACCCTGTGAAGCACATTAACATCACACCCTGGCCCCTGTAAAGCACATTAACATCACGTCATACAACACACAAGCGCTGCCTCTCCTTACTAGGAGAAGTATTAGGCTAGTTAGCTTAGCATCCAAATAAAAATAACTTAGCAAAAATAAAAAAAAACTGAAATCTAGACAATAGATGTTTAAATGTGTTACATTTTGTTCATAATTCTCTAAACCTAATCAAATTTACACTGATCTATTGCATATTAAATATTAATGTATTAGGATCAAATTTGAATGCAGTTAATATTAAATGCAAATCAATTCCAAAGGACAAAAGAACTTTGGATTATTTGCCGAGATGGAGGAAGGAGACGACGGATGTTAGTTGATTTGATTATTTAATTTATTACAGTGGAAGACCACTAATAAATCTAATAGATTCTGTTTTTACTGTTTTGTCTTCTCCAAGTATGACCCTGGCGCTTGCATGTGTGTGTGTACACACACACACACACGTGTACACACACACACACACACTTGACTTGTATTATCTGCTTTCTGCAAAGTCTAAAGGGCTGGTTCAGGGAGGTTCACAGCAGTACGTTAGGTTACCATTCATAATAATACAGAACAAATAAGCCTCCATTTTGAAATAAAATCCACCAGAATGGAGATGTCTGTTTAGCCATAAAAGCATGTGATTAATAACCACACAGCACTTGTTTAAGTACTTAAAATCAGTCCCTTGATGAAACAATTGTGTATGATTTAAAGTTCATGTAATGATAGGTTTGGTGGAGGTTGGAGGAGGAGGAACATGAGAGGTGGTCTTTTCAGCACCAATTACCCGTGTGTTCGAGAATGCTGACCTTTCCGCGTCCGTGCTCCGGGTCGACGTCCACGACCACCGTCCGCGAAAAACTGTTTATTAAGTGTTTATTTTTCTCCCCTTTGCTTTAAAAGGTCAGTCTACAGGGGCGGCACCTTAGGGTGATACACATCAGCCAGAGAGTAGAATACGTTTAAGTTAAATAAGATAGAGGGACCATTCAGCGTTTGCTTTTCTGTTCCCCTCTAAGACACCATTACTACACCTAGAATAACTTGTGGAACGGACCCTGTTCAGAGGCGTCGTCGTAGGGCAAACACACAGGGAGTAGACTTATCGTCACTACTGTGACTACTGTCTACTGTGTCCTATGAAAGGAACAGACCCATCCTTAGTGTTATGAGTGACACCTGTGTTTGTCCTACGACGACGCCTCTGTGAAACAGGGTCCATTGTTTTGCGATCCTGATTTCCTTCCGTTGAATCCAACTGTGATTTGATAGCCGTGTGAATTCTATGTGGCTCATTTCAATGTGACAAAGCAATTTCCCAAAGATGCTAATTAGCAGCTAAGTATATTGCTGTTGCATATATTAGCAATAGTATTGCTATGCTATCACTGAAACCCATGGGCACATGAAATCACACTCAAAGCATTGGAATTCCTCATGCCTCACTATACACTCCATAATAAATCAATTCCTCCATACTGTATACATAACTGGTTAGAATAAGACTTCCAGCGTCATACTAGAGAATCTCATTCCTGTTTTGACATGTATGTTGCCGTGCAACAAAACTAAGATATTGGATCTGTCAGAGCAACACCAAGAAAATGAACATTATGAAGAATGTATTGTCATCTTGGTTTTGGTCAAAATACTATTTAGTGGAAGAAACGGGGTCTTGGATAGTGCACCAGATTTAAAATATTCGTAATTTTTTCTATCAATTTGGACTTTATGTCTCTGAATTGCGATGTTATTTCTCCAAAATTACTCACAGAGTCATTAAGTTGCAACTTAATGACTTGCAATTCAATCAAGTTGAAATGTATTCACAATTATGACTGTTATTATGACTGTTGACTATTAAAAGTGTCACTGAATTCATTGCTAGACACATTTAGTTCATTACACAGTGGCCAGATTGAGTTATTTTATGTGTGTGTGTGTATATACTGTCACCTCCTCCCCCATGCTTTATTTAGTTTATTTCTTTATTTATTCATTAATGTTGGGGCTGTCATGAGCAGCAGTTGATCGAGGGTTCCCATCAGAGCAGCTATAGAGCAGATATGAAATGGCTGAAGGTTGATGTTTGCTTCTACGATTGTTCTAGAGCTCAGATGAGAAGGAAGGAGACGTATCTGGGGAACAAGGAGTCATCCACACTTTTAGATGAATTCAAATGATGTATCTATATGAAAAAAATATTTTGAATATAGATTTTAAATGTCACTTAACCCGAATTAGCAGACATCATAGATTGATCTTAACGCCATTATGTGCCCTTGTCTCGTGACCAAATAAGCAGCCAGTGCTCTAAAAATAATAACCAATAATCAATAATAACCATCATTACATTAATTTGTGTCAAATCTCTCTCTCATTAACCAGTTAGCTGCTGGGATTTAGGGGACAGGGTGGGTAGAAACACAACCCAAACCCAAGAAAATTGGTGCACTGATGTATAACACCCACACTCAGGATCTTATTGGTTGGCTACCAACAGCCTAGACTTATGACTTAGTTATAAAACCTGCTGAGTTGTCTAAGGATAAGTTGTAAAACAAAAAAAGTGTAACAGCACATTTCTCACGATTCCTCACCCTTTAATAAACATAGATGAACTAGACTTTAATCTGAATAGAATGATAAAACACTGCAGACAACCAAGACTTCTACAGTAAAGTAATAGTTGGCGTCCGTCTAAAAAACAGACATTTATTTTTAGGTCAGACAGGGTGATGTACTTTTTTTTCCTTCCTTTTTTTTCCTGAATGTGCCTCTTTTCATAGAAAAAACACTAATGTAATGTAAAAAGGCAATTTCCCTTTCCAATGTACCAGACAAATTGTGCTGTGCTTTTGATCAGCTAGATTCATTATTTCGTTCAGACACAAACCCTTAGGACCTTATTTCTGTATTTCTCCATTTTCTTTCATTGTTAAAAGTTCACAACTACTTTCAAAAACAATGATTAATACTTAACTGTTCATATCAAAATGTTTTCACATTTGCATTGTGGAATACACTTCCAGCGATGTATTGTTACGAATACGTCCTCCTAAAGCAAATCCTGAAACAAATCTATACAGTAAATAATTAAATGCGTTGTTTCTCGGTGAACCAGACGTATATTATCCATGTGCTTTACATTCCCACTAAGCCCACAAATACAAACGTGATAAAAGGATCATAAATAAACTAAATCAACTAATATTGCTGTACATGTAAACACAGTATTGTATACCAACATCTGACTAAGACAAAACCATAACTCCTATTTATTTATGGTATTTTCTTGGTGTTATTATGTATTACCCCGTTTCAAGACATGTATTTGAGTCAATGGCTGAAGTGTGATACATGGGGCTCAGGATATATACATTTTCATTGGATTTGGGGGATTTATTGCTTGCCCGCCGTGTCCCAGTCTTCATTACTATAGTAGAATATGTATGTGTGTGTGTACATTTGGGCATCGTTTGTCTCTTTATGTTTATTGTGTGCTGGGGTATTTGTCTTTCTGGACTCAAAGGACTGTTTTTCAAAGTCACAGAGAAAAAACAGGGGAGATCTTGTTATGTGCATACTATTCCTATTTTCTTATTGTATCGCATTGTATTCGTCTTATTTAGTTTTGTTTATGAATTGTGTTTACTGCCGTGACAAAGTTCTCTATCTATCCATCTATTTATATATCCAACCATCCACTCATCATTCCACTCACCCATCCGTCCATCTATCCACCTAATATAATAGCTGCCATGAGCTAGTATGCTGGGGGGCGATTCTCTGGCATCCTTACACACTTCAGGCAGCAAAACAACTGTGTGAGCGTGTTACCCCCCACACACAAACCCGGACCCCGTTCAGACCTGCCCCTCAAAGTGTGTCATGGTGATCGGATTGACGTGGGACGGCCACAGAGATGCAGTCCGAACGTCAGCCATATCGGCAATGAATTTGAAACAACACATCGGGTGGAAGCATCCGACCAGTCTTGGGAAATATCTGTGGTTGGTGTCTGGTTTAAGCAGCCTCACTAGGCCCAAGTCAGGCTGATTAGACTGGGGCTGTGGTAAGGCTGCTCACCTGTGGTGCATCAGGATGAGCAAGGCCCACAGGATAAACCAGCCTTCACCACACACACTCAGGAGGACATGTACAGCACTTACCACCTGCTCTGCTTGTATAAGCAGTCTGAACCCTCAGGGAGGGTTGAGACTACAATGACACCTTGTGTACGTGGTGAAACATATCACATTGTTTTTTCTTGGCTTTTAAAAGTAATTTTGATTCTATAGTAGTATACAGTAATTCATTCAGTTTGGGAAGTGGGCAGTGACAATGATTGGGGGCTGGGGATGGAGGGTAGGAGGAGGTTCTACTGGGGATGGAGGGTAGGAGGAGGTTCTACTGGGGATGGAGGGTAGGAGGAGGTTCTACTGGGGGTGGATGGGTAGGAGGAGGTTCTACTGGGGGTGGATGGGTAGGAGGAGGTTCTACTGGGGGTGGATGGGTAGGAGGAGGTTCTACTGGGGGTGGATGGGTAGGAGGAGGTTCTACTGGGGATGGATGGGTAGGAGGAGGTTCTACTGGGGGTGGATGGTAGGAGGAGGTTCTAATGGGGATAGATGGGTAAGAGGAGGTTCTACTGGAAAATAATATAATTTAAAAAAATATATAACTGAAGAAATTAACATGAAGTAGTTCATTTTTTGTGTCTGTGAACTTAGTTAAAAGTTCAAAATTGTGAACTATGACTGTGAACTGGTTCATTTTGCAGTGTAAACTGAACTTTGAGCTAGCTTGCACAACACTGCCTGGTTGTATTCCAGGAGTCCCAACCACCACTTTTGAGTCATTCAGCAGCGGCGTAACATTCAATCTAAAGCCATCTAATAGGTTGACCTAATAAGGCAGCCGACGAGCCCCTTCACGGCACGCCAAGCCGCTCCGCGAGCCGCTTTCTTCCCGCCTTTTAAGACGAGAGCGATCCAATTTAACACCCCGACTGGATTAGTAACATCTCTAATGAGCCATGTTGAGTTGTACGTGAGCCAGAGTGTAAAAAAAGAAGAGCCAACATAGTGTTTTGAGTTGTGGACACATTACGGGAGCGCCGTTCTGCTCATTTGCATAAGAAGCCACCGGAATGAGAAATCGGAATAGCAAGCTGTGAGCAAAGAGACATATTGAGAGGCGTGTTGATACCAGGTGTGACTGCACATTTGTTTGCGGGTACAATCTGGCCATTATACAAGACTTTCCCTTTCTCATGTCATAATGCGGTGTCCATGTCCTAATGCAGTCCCCTTAGTGACTCTACTGTAGAGTAAGCGTGCAAATTGATCAATTGCATTGATTTTTGGTTCGTTTTTGTTCTTATTTATTTGGTGTTATTTGTAACACATGACATAATCCCACTTTTAGATCAATATGCATAAAACTATGTTTTAAACACAAGATTCACATGGATTTCATGATGTTTAAATAAATGTATGATTGCACCGTGTTTGTGATTCAGACCGATAGGCTACGGAAATAAACACCTATTGGTTGAGAGATGATTTACGTCTTCAGTATATCTACGGCGAGGGGATGAAGGAAATACTACCTTTACCAATCACTGTAAACAGACGAAAAAAGCGCTGAACAGGGTTTTGTTATTTTATACATCGGCAGAATCCGCTTTGTTCACGTTCATTTGTGAGCTAAAAGTGTGACTTTGAGACCCGTTTCACCGTGCAATGTAAGTCAACTGAGGAGAGAAAAAAACATTATTTTGGATTATCTAGTTTGAATCTACGGAGCAACTATTGAAGATATCTCACCAATATTTGGAGTTACATCATGGTGAGGTAACTACACAACACAAACCTCTAACAAAATGGCTCATCTAAGTGAAATGCGCTGTGAGAATATCTGTTTCGATTTGACTGCGCCAGTCTGTGTGAGCCAGTTTAGATTTTAGATGGCTCCCAGATCATTTCTGACCAATCAGAGCATCTCTTCCATGATTGGTTCGGGGAATCCATCTTACATGTCAATCACAGGTGCGTAAAATGCAACACTTCTCAATGGTGGAGAAACGTAGGGATGGAGCAGAGAGGACGTTTTCTGCTCTCTCTTTAAAACTCTCAAATCTTACCTCAGCACCTTTAAAAACAATATGATTATGATATTTGCGCTCTGTATACTTTGGGCTTAACAGAAGAAATCCATACGGTCTGTGAGGATGATTCACTATACACCAGCCATAGCAGCCATAGCCAATAATTGGCTTTGGCTGGGCATTAAAACTGCACTGCTTGAAAATCTTCACCTTTTTGTATCTATATTTTTATGGGTGTTGTGCCTTTATGGACAGGGGAGTGAAGAGAGACAGGAAAGTTGAAGAAGTGAGGAATGACGTCGCATAGCGGAATCGATCGGGCGGCATCGATCCTGGGTCTGGGCCTACGGTTAGCGCGTTAGTGTGTCACTTCACTTTGAACAAATCATCATTCTGTAGACAGTAAAGGTGGTGGCGAGGTGTTCTTTTAACACAACTGTAGGCCACCAGCGAATACTCACAACAGATATTTACACCTTTTTTTCCACCATCTTTTCACTTTTTAAGGCTACGGTGGGGATGTTGACAAAGTTCACTTTGTCCTGCGGCTCAGCCTAGTTTTTTAACCCAAATCAAAATGAATCTAATATCTACTGGGCAACACCGCAGCCAAGCTATGGGTGGATCGTTCCTTTTGGAGTACACTGGCCCAATTCTGCCAGCCATCTGCAATCAATTAAGACCTTGTTAAGTGCATTAGAGGTTTCCCCAAGAACAGTACGATAAGTAATAGGCCCGGTGTCTCAGGTGCGCTTCACCAGTGCACTTAAACTGTAACTCTGACCATTTCTTTCATAGAGGAGTTTTGTTCTGTATATCTTCTTATGTGCATTCAACGTGTACAATTGTCCAATAGGATGAGTCAGTACTAATAGATGTACTAACTAATGTGTAGGCCTACGATGCCGGCTAATAACTAATATTAAGCAAGTTGTCTGATGCAATCTCATAGTAATCATTTTCAAAGAAATGTAATCCATATGACAAAATAATTATTTTTGAAATATAATAATCAATTATAATAAAGGTATAATAAATACACATCTTAGACTAGGAAGTAAGAAAACATTAGTTGTGCATGTCTAACTCAAACGCAGAACATGTATGAAAGACCAGTGGTGAGCGATACGACCTTGTATATACGTACAGTACATATAATGAGACAGCAATCACACAATCTCTTCTATTGGGTTTCTATTTCTATCTCAAGAAGCACTCTGAATAGCATACGTCTAAGTCTACCTTTTCTATATTTTTAGCGGCCATCTCATAAGAGAGAGAGAGATAAAGAGATAAAGAGAGAGAGAGGAGACCGGTGACCGGTAGGCAGCCCTTCATATAGAGTCCGTTGTTTACCTTCTCCTGCTCATCGTCCGTGTCTCTTACAGACCTGTGGATGTGGATCAGAAGGTCCGTCATGCCCTCTTTACAGGAGGCCAAGTAGACAGCGTTTCCTTCGTCATCTTTTATCGTTATTAAAAGGTGCGCGGAAACCTAGGCCTCATTCCTCAAACGGTGGTAATGGGCTGTTGTAATGAAATGACAAAGTACCGTGAATGATGGGTTTTCCGATGTGCCCCCCCACCCAACATTTCTCACAATAAAGAGACGGGTGCAAATTATCCGATGGTAACGTTATCAAACCGGTGGGATTGAAAAAATGCCCCGATTAAGCCTCCACAGTCTCTGGAGATAACAATACAATAATACAAATTAAATAAATACAGAATAATTGATGCTGTTAGTTTTGTTATCACCAATATTATCATCATATTTCACGACTGCATGACAATTATATCCACGTAAAGGGGCATCAAAAGCGTAAAAAAAAGATAATGTTCTCCTCGTCTAAAATAACCTGGCAACCTGCCTATTTGAAGTGAGTGGCGCGCGTTGAAGGCGGTAGAATAGAACAGTGTGAACTAGCTAGCCAGTTCAACAACACACCGTTCTTTAATTAGCCGTCCCCTGAGCCGGGCCCTCCCGGAGCCCATGATCACATCTGATCACAGAAGAAAACAGAAGAATCCCCACCGCTCCTCGGCTGCTTGGCATCGATTAGCCCACTCCATTACTTTCACTTTCATTTTTTTTTCGCTCTCGCTTTTATCCCCCCTCTCTCGCTGTCTGTCTCTCTCTCTCCCGCTCTCTTGTTCCCTCTTCTTACCCAAAGATTACAATCAAGCCGGGGGTTGGTCATTGAGTAAACCACACGGGTCGGAGATACCGAGAGATGAGACAAAAGGAGAAAATGGCCGCAAACAAATGCCAGGCGAGTCAGGACCGCCTGATCGGTAATTAGGGTTATATCCTTTTCTTTATCCTCTCCTTTTATCCAATTCTTGTTGTGGATTAGAGCTATCTGACACAGACACACACACACAAGGAATAATAGAGGGCTATGTGGACATTAGTGGACTCTTTAGACAACAGGAGGCTCAGTCTCATTGTTCTGGGCTGAAAGGAGGAGCTCTTCTAATCAATTGACCAAACAGAGTCCATGCAGAGGAAGACTGCAGTTTCTGATTCATGATGATAATCACCCCATACAGCCTCTCAGTGGATGGATGCTTCTGCCCTTGAGATGTAGCTATGGTCGGTATGTGTGTGTGTGTGCGTCTGTGTGCGGAATCTAGAAGGCATCGCTGTTTGGATGTAAAGCCATTTTAGAGCACTCAGAGATGCTTCTGTGCCTTACACACACACCCACACACACACACACACACACACACACACACTGCAGTTTTGCCTTTATGAAGGTTGAAGGTTGGCATGTCCTCTGGTCGGAGGTCGGTTTCGTCTAGAACACTCATACGAGATGAAGGGGGTAGAAAGGACCCAGATTTTGTATCGATCCCATTGTTTGTGATGTGAGAGAAGATGCTCTTAGCTTCATGTAGCCACGTCGATGCACAGACTAGGTGTTATCTGTCTTAATGACAAACGGGAGCCCTGGGCTGAAGGGTGAACCAATCAAAGTTATGCGTGCATAACCTTGCTTTAGTATTGGAACGGATGACTATAAAAAAACAACACATTTATAGTACATGTATGTATAAATACATGTATTGTTATATCCAAAAGGATATGAATAAGTAAGGAGCTGTATATACGGGTTGACAACAAGCCGGCGTATTTCAATGGATTTTCCAGGAATCACAAGTAGCTAAGGAATGGCCAGAGAAAAATGAGCAGAGCACTGTTTTACTAATCACACCGATTGATTAAACGGCCTGCTGGAGGTAATTGGCTGGGTTTATGGGGAATTCTTTAGACAGAGCACTCCATCGTACTGAGTGAAGAAATTAGAGGAGAGACAAGAAAGAAAGAAAGACGAGACAGAAAGAAAGGGATTAAATACATAAATAACGGATTAAAGAACCATGATAGAGCAAACAAAAGACAGAAATAAAGAAAAACTGAACGGGAGAGAGAGAGAAAGAAGGACAGAGGATTTGGGTAAAGGGGGTTGATGGTACACAGAGACAATAGTGGCAGTAAATCAGTGTCTTCAACAGCTGCTGTAGACACAGGTGTGCCTCTTTCTTCCATGGCTTTTAGTTCTGCTCAGCAGGGAACATCCTCTTAAAAAAAAAAAACACGGCACCTAAATGATCAAACAAGGACAAACCACCCTTCAAGTCCAAGTCAGGCAAAGTAATATGTAAAACTATGTCATTGGACCACTAAGTGTGCAGAGGCGGTGTCATTTAAGTGACTTTTATGTGTGTTAACTCACAGCTCTATTGACTATAAAATATTGGCCATTTTGTGAGACAAATTTGATGTTGTTTAGAGAATGAAGTAATGCTTCAGAACGACAGAACGTTACTGAGGTGTGGGTTTGGGTTGATATGAACAAAAGGTGATATATCGGTGGCCTGAAGAACGTAGATCCACACTGGAGCAGTTGCATTCATGCTTACTAATCAGTTATGTTGTGGACTTAATGTTTGCTGAAGCAAGCTGAAGGTCACAGACCACAGAGGTGCTTTCTATTGAATAGAAATCTGAACAAACAGAAGGGATCACAGAAGAGGACGTCATCTTTGAAACTACTGTATACCAACAATAAGCACAGAAAAACTGATTAAAAAATCTACATATCACTAGAATACTCTATGTTCACACATGAACTTGTACCAAACCATGTCTTGTCTGTTGGGATTCAGGAGTATTTACTATTTACTTCACTGAAAGGCTTACGTTGGCAAGCGACGTCTTTGTTAGCATTAGCATCATAAATCCTAATCTCGTCCCCCATGAACACGACAAATGATTGGTGTTTATTTCAATTGAAAAATATGAAAATTGTGAAGTGAATCCGTTGATAACAGATATTGGGTATATCTAGCGTTCTAATTTGGCCTTTATGTTTATGGGCTGATATTGTATGAATACAATTAGTTTGAACCTGGTGTATTTTGGATATCACGATGTACTGTGGGGTTCCCGCCTATTCTTCAGGGCTGAGTGCTTTGTATGCATTCCTATACAGGCTCCAGAGTACCTCCATGTTGGTCACACATGCGACCAAAACTCTGTCAAATGCAACTAAACATGTTCATCAGTCTGACATTTAGCAGGTCTGTCTCTGTGTCCTGAACGGCTCAAACGCTGCGTATCCAGGCAGCCTTCAGAGGCAGGGAGGCATCGAGTCACGTGTCAATCAAATATTGACCAAAGACGCCCCCTGCTGAGGAGCCTCCTCTAAGGAGCCTCCTCTAAGGAAGCTTCTGAAGGCAGCATAGATGCGTCCGCTCCCACAAGAAGAACAACAATGGTGAGGAACAGCCCCGAGTTCTTGTGCAAATATAAGTTATATTGACTATTTAATTGATTTGGTTGATTTGATTTTTTATTTGATTCTACCAAGAAATCGAGAGTTTAGTCACTGAATATCCATACTATTTAGATGTATAATGCTTATTTAAGACATTTGTGGCGACTTTCGGATTTGTTGACGGAAGACTTTCTGGCGACGTCATGACATCATGACATCATGACATCATGACATCGTGACATCATGACATCATGACATCATGACATCATGACATCATGACATCATGACATCATGACGTCATGACATCATGACATCATGACGCATCGCTGCCTTGGAAGTCCGTCTCAATCCAGACTCCTTAACAGGTGACTTCATACAAAAACACTACAGCCTCCAAAAGGATGCTGCCTCACTAGACAGTATTACCAGTGTTACATGGTGTTACCGGTGTTACATGGTGTTACATGGGGTTACCAGTGTTACCGGTGTTACATGGTGTTACCGGTGATACATGGTGTTACCGGTGTTACATGGTGATACATGGTGTTACATGATGTTACCGGTGTTACATGGTGTTACATGGTGTTACATGGTGTTACATGGTGTTACATGGTGTTACATGGTGTTACATGGTGTTACCAGTGTTACATGGTGTTACATGGTGTTACATGGTGTTACCAGTGTTACATGGTGTTACATGGTGTTACATGGTGTTACATGGTGTTACATGGTGTTACCGGTGTTGCCGGTGTTACATGGTGTTACATGGTGTTACATGGTGTTACATGGTGTTACCGGTGTTGCCGGTGTTACATGGTGTTACATGGTGTTACATGGTGTTATATGGCGTTACATGGCGTTACATGGTGTTACTGGTGTTACTGGTGTTACATGGTGTTACATGGTGTTACATGGTGTTATATGGCGTTACATGGTGTTACCGGTGTTACATGGTATTA
>OMKN01068271.1:6221-19792 GCA_900302345.1 Melanonus zugmayeri
GGGGGGGGGGGGGAGGGAGAGAGAGTTAGGCTGTGACATTCAGGAGAAAGCACATGTCTCCAGTAATGGCTTTGTTGATGCAAATGAGAACCCATTTCAGCTCGTGGTGATTTGGCCGCTGATGGAGGTTGGGGTGGGGTGTTCTTTAGAGCGAGAGGTTTATGTTGTGCTATTCTTCATTTTCTTTTATTGTATTTTCTGTTATTTAAGAGCACATTTATTTAAGAACCTTCAATATGACTTTTCAGTTTTCAGCAAGTTCATGGTACAATGACTTAATTTGTCTCCACTGACATCAACCATAAAGGAAAGAAATGACATGAGTAAGAGCTGGAAACCACGGGGGACCAGAGACCACATGGGAATGTGCTATTCTCTTCCATTTACCTGATTACCCACCCTGTCCATGGGGGGAGACACGTGCACTAATGGACACGTGCACTAATGGTCACTTGTCCAAAAATGTAATAACATTAATGTTTTCTTTGGTTCAAAGAGTGACTATTTATGCTTCCCTATGCAAGAGGCTCCTTTTTGTTGTGACATTAAACTGGGGGGCTTCTCAAAGGTCAGTAGTTCCTTAAAATCCACCCGGGGTCCGTTTTTAATATAGGTCAATTTTCACGTGCAATTAAGCAGTAGCTACGTACAAATTTTAATTAAAAAATGCAAATCGAGACGGCCAACTGATTTGGAAGTTGGAGTCGCTGTTGGTTCTGAGTCTGACCTGATTGGTTCTGGTACCCGTCTGTCTGTCCTGATACCCGTCTCTCTTGTGTGTAGTGTTGGCTATGGCAGAGCGTGTGCTGGTGATTGGCGGCGGTGGGCGGGAACACGCCCTGGCGTGGAAGCTGGCCCAGTCGCCTCAGATCCAGCAGGTGCTGGTGGCCCCCGGGAACGCAGGCACCGCTGGCTGTGGCAAGATCCGCAACTCTGGTAATTAAACAAATGCACCAAAATCCCCTTTTTTTTTTTCTTACTCAACTCTGGTACACATTCACTCACTTCCTATTTCCTCTACTCTACTAAAAACACATTTTCTCAACTCTGGTATATACAACAAAACACTTAATACAAAAATACTTGTTTCCTCTCAACAGTCATGCATTGTTGTTGAGAGACTATAAAATAGGTTTGTTTGCCAATGTTGGTGGCAGGCCTGGGTAGGTGGTGTCCCCCCCATTCGATGAGTTTTACAGGAAACGACATCAAAACTGAAAGTGAAATTTATAGCAGCATAGCACTGCTGTGGTGGTATAAAAAAAATCTCAATAGCAGCTTATGCAGTTTGAAAGTATGGAGAAGTTAGAAAGATATTCAACAGATATTCAACAGATATTCAGACTTTGAATATGTGTAAATTGGTGGGGGTTTTTGTATCCCTAGTGTCAACTAGTGATATATGCTGATCTGTATCATCATGTAGGCCTACATGAGATTTCTCCGATGTTGAACCTAAACACGAACACTTCAAATATTTGTATGTCTTTTCATCCTGTTCTCTGTCTCCCTCCCTCCCCCACGCTTCGGTCCACCCAGAGGTGTCGGTGAGTAACCACGCCATCTTGGCCCAGTTCTGCAAGGACCACAACGTGGGTCTGGTTGTGGTCGGCCCCGAGGTGCCCCTGGCCGCCGGTGAGTCCCACTCTGTCTCTATATTTCAATCAATCAAACTTCATTCGGGTCCTGCTTTTCGTTCAAAACTGCAACACAAAGAGATTCAAGAGTTTTATTTATCAAATGCTCAGTAAAACACAAGGCACACGTTATCTACGTAGGAGGTCTAAAGCTAAAAGTTTAGTATTTGTATTTTGTGTTTTGCGGAACAGTCAGTGAACAAACTTTGTTCTTTTATTTCATCTTCCTCTCCATCACTGTCTTTGATTCCCCATGGTTTGTAACAAAAAAATGTGAACTCTTTTCTCAACAACAATGCTGCTGACAGCTGTCAGAGGAGACATCCATTACACCGCATCGATCGATATGTCGATCAGAACAACCGGGAATGAGACCCGGCAATTTAGCCTCTGCCTTTTCAGTGTATTTCTGATAACGGGTGACGTTTAAGTCGATCTTGCTCTGAAATCTTTCTACCAGGTTGTTTTGATCTCTTGACCTAAAGAAACCCATTATCCGTCCTCTCCTCGGTGCGCAAGTGTGTTGGCTGGACTCATTCCAATAATAATCCCGCTGATTCCTTCTCCTTTGTTAAAGTGATTCATGTTGTTTCATTTATTCCACGTTCCTCTCCCTTTACGTAAACTTATTGACATGGTCAGAAAACCATGTGGCTCCACTCTAAACTAGTCCAAACTAGGGATGTTTGCGACTAGACGACGACTAGTCGCTTGGTAGTCGGCACCAGAAGTAATTGTCGGTTAAACGCCTTTTTTTTCTCTCTGAGCTGCATATAGTATATTTATATAGCATATAGTCTATATAAATCACAGAAGCACGCCAAGCACTATTGATAGAAATATGCATATAGAATTAGACCATGCTTTTAATAGGTCTAATTAACCCACGTTAAACAACGTGTAGTTTCCCAAAACATCTAATCCTTAATTTAATAATTTCATTTAATCTGGTTCACAATTCTTTTCACCCCGTCAGTAACTGCGGTCACGTCAGGTGCGCTGCCTTTCATGGTCAGTTGGTCTTTTCATGACTTCATTTAAATAGGCCTACCTGTTTTAATTAGATATATAATAAAATGTATATAAATATTGGGGATGGTCCGATCTGGATTTTTGGGGCCGATCACCGATTTATTTTCCTCAGGATCGGCCGATACTGTTTACTCTTTGCTACTAACTGTACCAGCTGTGTCTTCTTAGAATGGTCTTCATATTATTGATGTCTGATGACTGATGTCTAGATGGTAAAAAAAAAGCAAATTGGGACATTTCATACTGTACGTTTGTTCTCTGTATGAAAATATGTATGGCAGTCTCGTATGCCTACATGAGGTCTAACAAAATAAAATATCTGAACCTCAGTCCCAATCTGAATTCTATTCTAATTTTCAATGAAATGTGCAAATAAAAATAAATATGCAAGGCTATATAGCCTAAATGCTATGAATATTAAAATGAATGCCAGACCCAGGCCTATATAGCCTACTCTACAGGCTTGAACTTTGAGCTTCGCTTTGGATGCTGTTCACTAAGCATAGTGGGCAAATGAATCTTTATGAATGAGCGTCTCTGCATTCTTTGAAGAGATCTGTTTCTTTTCTCATCAATAATATGTGCCGCTGTGCTAAACAGCCGCTCGCTGTTAACACTCGTGCAAAGTGCGCCGCGGTAATACACGAGCTGCTTCAGCAAGTGCTGGGAAGCGGCCCTTATTGACCTGCCTTCATGCGATCGGTGCTTCACAGAGATATAGATTTGTCTGCGATGTTGCAGCTGTCGGAGCCTGTTCCTTACCGATCCAATATTTCAGAATACATTGCCTACAAGGATCCTGCTCGGTGTACTTTGCAGGGGGGGGGGCCCTGTGTGAGTTTCTCAAACTTTCTTCGTCTGTCTGTGGATCTGAACCTGCTTTTGTGGTCAGGACACCGGAAAGCAATGTGCGTGCACGTGCGTGCACAGGCTTTGTGATCGTCCTTTCCATGAGAAAATAAAACATTAGCCTGACATTTATTTTGTGGATAAGCTACAGAAACAATTAGGCCTACAATTTATAGGCATAATAATGGTGTTTTGTCTTTAGGTTGTGTTTATTTGAATGAAGCAAATTTATATTTAGTTTCTTCCTTAAAATGATTGATACGCACAACAAATGGATGCTTGTTAAAACTCGTGGCCACGCATTCATTTAACGGGATGTCAGCAGAGGAATAGACTGTAGGCTATTACTTAGCTTATTATTATTATTATTTTAAATGAGGCTGTAGCCTAACTTAATAATAATAAGGGCCCCGGTGAGTAACATAGGCTATACTCACCGGGGATCAAGGACTGTAGCCAGAACACGGAGAGGCTCAGATTTAATGCTGCTGAATCTTTCTATCTTTCTGACAGCTTCCAACAGTGTTTTTTTGGCCGTCTTCACACCCTCGTCAGTGTCAGCACTTTTCTCGAGCAGACGCGCCCGTGCCGTGATGGTTGGAATAACATCATCTGCCGAGATCTGTTGGTGAACTGATGTCTCATGTAAGCTCCTCGAACGCTGTGAGGAGGAACACTATGTTTTATAGTTTCCACTGGCTGGTGGTGTAGGTGCATGGCGAGTTAGTCTGCTGCATAGGACGGCAACGCATGTTGTTCGCGTAGGCTCTGTCATGTAGAAATAACGATTCCATCTTGTTTCTACATCTTGTTGCAATCTATGCATAAGTTGATCAAGCACATTCTGGATGTCTTGAAGTCGCGAATAAGCCAAAGGGGAATGTTTAAAATGACTTGCAATCCGTCTCCCTATAGCCAGTATGTCACGGATGGCACACTGTGACGGCAGTCCCTCTTTAACCACAACTTGGAGGCTGTGCCATGCAGGGTAAGCTGGGTAGGTCGGCATCTTTCATGCCTTTTGCCATATTTTTGGCATTATCCCAAAGTATTACATGCGCTTTGTCTTTCGGGATGCTCCAGGCTTGGAACATATTGTTGAACACAGCCGTGTGCGAGCCTGAAAATTCTTGGTATTGGAGGACAGCATGCAAGTTCAACGTTTTTGTTGACCCACTGTACAGTTATGCTCAGCATTGACATCAGTGATGCACTCGAACTCCAAATATCCGACGTAAAACTCAAAGCTGTCAATGTGGGTGTATACTGTCTGATATAACTTGGGCAAAGCGGCATCAGTGAAATACCTGCGTCCTGGTAGATTGTACCGCGGCTCCAAATGTGATAAAAGCCGTTTGAAATCCTCATCATGCACGACTGATGGTGGCTGATGATCAAGCCCAATGAATTCCATGATTTTGTAATGTCTTTTGCTTTTTCGTTATCACTACGATAAGGCTTGAGGGTTTTAAACACTGCCAAAACCGTTGAGTTTTGGCAGTGTAAGCTTGGCAGTGTAAGCTTGGGCTTCGAACCTGATGTTGCGGCTGTTGAATTGAGCTTTTCATATTCTGAACACTTCTTTTCGTGGTGTTTCTTTAAGTATTGTAATTCTTTGCTGAATGTCCTCCACGCGAGATTTCTTTTTTACATGTATTGCAAATTGCACTTTTGGGGTCTTTTTCTGACACTGCCAAAACCAGGGATGACATTGCGATGAGGCATGTGGCTAATCTTGCTTCTGATTTTACGTCGGTTACGTAGGCTACGGTGCTTCCCAGAATGCAGAGCGATTCCTTATTAATGTCCAAATGCGTTAATTTGGACGTTAATCGTTATTATTTAGTGTTGTGTGCTGTTGTTGTTAAAGGTTTATGGTCTTAAGATGTTTGCATGTGTGTTACATTGCCACCATGGAGAGTGAGTTAAGTTGTTTTATAGCCTACCATTCAGAACAATGTTATCTGATACTTGACTTTCATACCACTTAAACAGCGCAGCTTGCTCGTAAAAGATCGGATTTTGTGATTGGCTAATTTGGCGACCACCGATTGAGTTATTGAAAATCAGCCAATTTATATCAGTGATTGATATACGTTTATATACAGTACATATAAATATATTTATAGGTACATAAATGAATAAGAAGAGAAAAGAACCACGATCATTATCACGTCTTGACAGATGATTTATTTCGGATGATCTTTTCTTAAAGGCCTTAAACGCATTTCCGTCGCCTCAACATATTAACAATAACTTGCATGCAACGCTGTGCGTATATCACGCAAACAATTAGAACCCTTATATAATCGGCACACATCATATCATAAGAAAGATCACATTAATATAGGAAACTAATACTAAAAACGCACTTTATATTAAAACGTTAATTTGGCTCCTGCAGTTTGTATTGTGTTAAACTTTCTAATATTATATTAGTTATATAGCTTACAATTCATGTTGTCTAGTCATGTTATGTTCAGATTTAGTTTGGAAATGGGCTAGCTTAATATTCAGCTTTTTAATGAAAGAAAAAAACTCATTGGTATGGAGTCGTACTTGGTATCAGAATTGGTCTCTGGAAGGAAAAAATGATATCGGAACATCTCTAGTTTGAGTCTTTGTGTGCCCCTGCATTTCTTTGTGTGTCCCAGACTTTTTCGACTTGGGAGCACAGTGCTCCTTGTGAAAAAAGTCAGCTTAAAGCCCCAGTGTTCATCATAACAATAAACAAGGTTAAATTCCCCCCCCCCCCAGGCATGGTGGACGACCTGACGGCGGCAGGCGTGGCATGCTTCGGCCCCTCTGCACGGGCCGCCCAGCTGGAGGCCAGCAAGAGCTTCTCCAAGGCTTTCATGGACCGCCAGGGCATCCCCACAGCTCGCTGGGGTTCCTTCACCGACCCCCAGCAGGCCTGCCACTACATCCGAACGTCAGTTGAGCCCCCCCCCCACACACACTCCTACACATTGACATTGAAATGTTTGGATGAACCTAACACCATTAGTCTGACCCAATGCGTTGCTTTTGCCGGTTTAGCTCCCTCACTTCTGTTTGGATTTGTCGTTGGAGCCCATTCTGTCCTTCAATCACAGCCAACTGTTAGGGTCTTCTTCCAGGCTCTCTTGTGGGCCAACCGAAGTGTCACGAGAGAGACTGGAAAATCGAGGCTATGTTCATCCAAACGTTCCAATGTCGATGTGTTGCAGCCTTTTTAAAACCAATAAAGAAGAATAAAGCGGCAATACATTAGTTGATCAGTTCAAGTAGTGCTGAGCCCAAATATTCGGATATTCGTTCATTAGGTAGGTATTCGAATCTCAATTCAGGATTCTAATGCTTTTTTTTTCAAAAAGCTCTACATACTAATAACAGGTTGGTGATTTAATAAACATGAATAGAACAGGTAGCAATGTTTTTTTGCTTTTATGGTGAGCAGTCGCCCACAATAGCGCCCGTGTGATTTCTCCTCGGGTGAATGGCACTAGACCTGCCGCGCAATTTCATCAAAACTTTGCACAATTTTCAAACCACCTAGACCTGTTTGCTTTGTGATCATTGGAAGCAGGGCTAACCTCATACTATGGAAGCCATGTCTTCGAAAGCTCTGCAATACAGATGTCCACCCAGCAATCCTATGTGCCTTTTCTGATCGTTTTTCCTTTTAATTTCTACACTGTAGAAATTAATTTCCTTTTAATTTCTACACTGTAGAAATTAAAAGGAAAAACGATCAGAAAAGGCAAAAACGGAAAAGGCAAAAACACCCATGGGCCGATCACACAGAAAAAGGCGAGCCATTGTGGCTGCTACATACGCTCATTATTAAAGTCATTAAGAGTCACTTGTTTGCCTGCTACCATAGATTTTTCCATGAATGTGTGTTGATTAGGCTACAATCTGGAATTATTCTATGTTGATTCACAGTGTGTGCGCGTTGGGCTTATTGGGATGTATACTCATCTATCTAATTTCTGGCGGCATTACTTATTTTGACCAACAAAAAAAAAAGTTTGACAACCACTGCATTATATCAATGGACAACATTCATTGCTGAAGCATCCCGAAATCTGCATGACAACAATTATTCTGTATACTGATCCTTGTTTGTTGAGTTTGTTGTTGTTGTTGTGCGTCCGCAGAGCCAGCTTCCCGGCGCTAGTAGTAAAGGCCAGCGGTCTGGCGGCGGGGAAGGGTGTGATCGTGGCGGCCAATCAGGACGAGGCCTGCGCAGCAGTGATGGACATCATGAAGGTTCCGGAACGCTTTTTTCTTTTAAGATGTTGTGACGTAATGTCTTAAGAATGAGTAGCCTTTTTAATTTGGTGAAAGTCTTATCAGGATAATATCAATATCCATTAATTTTGTACATTTAATTTGTGGTGTCAGACTAAAAGAGAACATGCATGCAAACATATAATTGTTTAGATAATCAATGTCAGTGAATGAAGAGACTGAGTCAAAATACTTTTATATTTCATGGGCCCATATCGTTTTCATTGCTGTAGTATTTTTAGATTTGGCCTGCTGGTGTTTTTAATGGAGGACATTTTGGAATAAACCCCACATGTCCTGTGCAGATTCCTCTCTCCGGTAAATAATACACAGCATAAATCTTGTTGCAGCTTGTCAGATTATGAAGCGTTTTTTCTAGAAGCTTCTAAAACCCCAGCCTGGGACTATATCCACAAGAGGTTATTTTGGCAGCGTGCTCGCGGGCATTAACTGTTCCGCAAATTCCCCAGTTCATTAACATTTTAAATGTGGTGAATATTTTATTCTAGTTTTAATGCCCGTCGCCGTCTGACTTTTCAGGAGAAAGCGTTCGGTTCTGCGGGGGAGACGGTGGTGGTGGAGGAACTTCTGGAGGGCGAGGAAGTTTCGGTAAGTAAATCCAGCGTTTCCCATACATTCATTTATTTTTTGACTATCTAAGTAGTCAAAAGCCTACACCTTTTATGCACTTTACGCAGTCATGCATTGTTGTTGAGGCTGTATAAAATAGGTTCGTTCGCCAACATTTTAGTAGCTGGTCCGGGTAGGCAGAGTTCCCCACGCTTATGACAAGTTTTACAATAATGACTGAAAGTGAAATTTATAGCAGCATCGCACTGCTGTGGTGGTGTATTCAAACCATCACACATCTCCATAGCAGCATATGCAGTTTGAACGTCTTTTTTTTTTTTAAGTAAGAAAGATATTGGATATTCACGTTCCAAATTACAGTGATCTGACGCGGAGAACTAAAGACCAGTTTCAACAGTGAAAAGAAGAAAGTCAGTCCCACATACTTGAAAAACTCCTGGATGTTGTCAGTCCATGGATATTTTTTGCCTTTTGCAATGTTTTTAGCAGCTTGTTTATTTGTGTGTTTACAAAGTGTTTGAGCTGATCATTACTGAAAAACGGTGTGAAAAGGTCCAGTGGTGTGAATGTGCTGCTTGCGTTCAGTTGATGTCCAGGGGGTCTTGCTGGGCTGAACCTTTTTGGCAGTGGACATATGCCTGGATCGCGTTCTGTTTTCCAAGACATGGCTGAAGCTACTGGCTGTGACCGTGCCCGATGTGGAGATCTGGATCTCGGTCTTGTGACCGTGCCCGATGTGGAGATCTGGATCTCGGTCTGCTCCGGCCTTGATGCACGATGTGGAGAGCTGGACCTTGCTCTGCTCCGACCTCTTGACACACCACGTGCACGCCTGGACCTGGGTCTTGACTGTGCCCTGTGTGGTGGAGAGCGAGATTCACCCATAACCTCTCCCTTGTGGGGGTGGCTGCTCTCCTGAAGAAGCAGGGGCGCTGGGCTGTTGTCCTGCAGCAGAGGTGCTAGGCTGTTCATTATCATCGCTGTAAAAATGAAATAAATACAAATTATTAGATCATGTATATCAGACCAGTAAGTGTTTCTCACACAGTATATGAGGACAATGGCTGAGATTGCGTGATACCACCCCCAACCCCCACACTGAATTTGTGGGGTGCTCTGCAGTCTACCTGGAGACGATGGCTGAGATTGCCCAACCCCCCACTGTGTGATATTTCACACTTCTGTACTGGTGTGGGCAACTTGTTTTTCCTTTTGGCTCTATAGGACCACCAAATGTAAAAATAAGTAAAAAAACTACCCATTCACATATTTTAATTTGTATTTCACATATACTGAAAATAAATAATTGAGTGTATTTAGTGTTAGGCCTATATATTGTACAATTTGAGAGACATTCATTAGAGAGATATATATTTGTTAGATGGATCTGAATAGTTATTGGAACGAACGAATCAAGCTGTTGAGAACTCTATGGGCTTATGGCGATGTGTGTCCGACACAAGAACACACACAAAAACCATCCCCGGAAGGCGGGATCCCCCATTCTGCGTTCCTTCTCAAGATTTCTTCCTAAAATTGCATAATAACAAAGGGAGTTTTTTCTTGCCCTTTTGGGGGCAAGCCAAATAAACTATTTGGCTTGTGTAGCCCTTTGAGACTGTAACTGTGATTAAGGGCTATACAAATAAAATTGACACAATTACTTTTAATTATTTGACACGTTTGAGGGACAAGTCAACACTGGTATAATTATATGAACGAACGAATCAATCAGTTTAACATTTCATATATTTGGTTTGTTTCAGACAGGCGGAACACACAATTACATCCGCAATGATGAATTCAGTTTGACGTCCAATATTCCCCCTTTTTTGCTTCCTAATCTCAATAGCTCATTGAGAGCAGATTTATATAATATTAATATATATTAGGAAAAAAACGTGGTGAATATCAATATCAGCAATCTAATCTAATCACCGGTGGTGATTAGATTAGATCTAGTGTGCTTCTATCCAAACCTTCATTAACCTTTTTAATTATATATTTAAAGAACGAATAATACCGACTCAAGCAGTTGAGAACTCCATACTATGCATGCATGGCGATGTGTGTCCGACACAAGAACACACACAATTAGTTGTATCTATCTAAACCTTCATTAACCTTTCTAATTAGGCCTATGGTTATAGGAACTAATGAATAATAACGAATCAAGCTGCAACAAACTCCATACTCTGCATGCCTGGCGATGCGTCTCAGACACAAGAACGCAGTTATGTCGCTTTTCCACTAGCGGCCCGGCACGGTACGGCACGCATAGCTATCCGCTAGGTGCGCGTTTCCATTACACAACAGACCCGTGAGAGGGCCGTGAAAGTAGGAGGAGTTACTTAATATTATTATTAAGCGGAGTAGCGTCAATGCTGCGGAGACACACACACACATTCTTGTTTTTCCCCCTCTGGGGGCCAAATGACTCGCGTCAGGTCGGACCTCGGGCTTAATATATAAGTTATTAATCAAATAACTTTTGTGATTGTGACAGCAGTGATCAAGGCTATACAGATAAATGATCTGTAGTAAAATGCATGCTGTCACCAAAGATTCACACCGCAAGACAGTTTTGTAAATATTGGGTTTCTGTAATCAACAATGTCACTTTCATGTAAATGAAAAAGAGTACTTTACACACCCAGGGACAAATGTAATTGAGCAAAAGCCATTGTATATTGCTTATTTCATTAGAGTATGACTGCGAGCTACAATCAATGATGTGAAGCCTGCGGAACCAGTTCAGGTAGACAACTCAGAGCTGCACCAACTCAGAGTTCAGGGTTAGGCTCAGAGTTTGTTTAACCTCCTTTCTGAAACGGACCCCTGAAATCGCTTTCAGCTGCTGGGTGAGGAGGAGGAGCCTAATGCAAAGTACAGACGGTTTGTTGAGGCGACCAGGATGTGTGTGCCAGTGATGGAAAAGACCAGAATCTCCCCGAGGTCCAAGCACCCGGAGGTTGTGGTCATCAGCGTCCTCATCGGTCAGCCATTGTGTCCCGTGTGTTTCTCCACTGTGTATTTGGCTTGGAGATCTGCTTGTCGAACTGATCTGCTGGCACTGTGGTCCCGCCGTCCGAGTGCCAACAGATGTGCGCGCCTGTCAGTAGGTCTTCCTTGGCATGCTGGGGAACGTGCTCCATCCAGTCTTGATGAGCTCTGAACTGCCATGCTTGTGGTGTAGTTTCACAGCCAGCCCAAGCGTGGTCTGGTTTCTGTTGGCACCGCCAATGTGCTGCTGAATGCACTGAGCCAAGGTCAGTGACGGCTTGGTGATGGCACCCCTGATACGAGGCTAGAGACTAGTTTTATGAAGAGTCGGCCTGGTGCTCTTGATGACCTTGTGACGAGCATAGGTGTTGAGGATGTAGTCCCCAGGCCTCGGTGTCACCATGACTTCCCCTCTCCAGTAGGCATGGTATGACTGCAACGGCCTAGGGTACCGCAGGACAGATGCTAGGATGCTGATCACGCGGCCTTGTCGCACTCTGAAATTAGGAAAAAAGTAGCTATCTACTCTATCATTGGCCGTATATAATATGGACAATTTATCTGGCGTGTAGTTTGATGTTTTAGTTTGGCTCATGTCCCATCACTTTTGGGGAGCTGTCACGATGTCCATATTTTATACTGTATGTTCTAGATCTAGATAGATGGATAACTTGATAGATAACTAACTAGCTAGCTAACATGACTTGCTTGCTGGCTAACTAACTCGATAGATAGCTAGCTAGCTAACATGACCTGCTTTCTGCCACAAAACTAGGCTTCTCTTTTTTATATAGCTAACTAACTAGCTAGCTATATATAGCTAACTAACTAGAAAGTATGAAACAGTAGATCAAGATGTCTGGTTCAGGGCAGCTTCGCTCATGAATGAGAAAGTGTGCAGTACAGTCCCCGAATCCCAAAATGGCTGTCTCCCCCCTGTGGTGGTAGCCTACTCGGTATAACCACATGTTATTGTAAATGTCTGGAGGACTTTAACCATAATACAGAATAATATTCTTTCCAAAGAATAAAATGAAACATAAAATAGAAGAGATTTTCCTGATTTATGGTCGTATTTGACCTCTGATTTGACCTTGACTTTGATCCCATATCCAAAAAATAACTCCAGAAATGGACTCCCTGCCCTCTAAACCCCCTAAAAAGAGGTATTACACAGCCCTGTAGGTCATAGAGATCAAAAGTTTAAAATTGGCCAACATCCGTGATGGCGGCGGCTGCCACCTTTAATTCCGAGGATGTTCGAGGATGCTCAATGTTGCACAAGTAGCAACCAAGCTAATACGGCTCTCCTATCTATATAGAACACATTTCCAAGAAAAAAGTGTACAGTAATTAACGTTTCCGGGTCTCACATGGGACATATAGGGCCGGTAACTGGACTGAATGTGATACAAACAGACTAACCAGTTGTGTGTTCACACATTGCAGTCTTTCCGCGATGGGGGACGGGATGCATGATATCATGTTATTGGTTGAAAGTTGAGCCGACCACTTTCCAAGCCGCCACCAAATAACAGCTGTAGATGAAGCTACATTTGCTTAGATTTGGATGTAAAATAACAACAAACTTTAATAGGTGAAAAATATATGTTGCCTGTCCACCAATTCTATCCATCTTGATCTCAACAACAAGATGTCTGCCATGGTCTTCCTCCCACAGTGTCTGTGCTTCAGCGACGGCTCCACCGTGTCTCCCATGCCGCCGGCACAGGACCACAAGCGGCTCAAAGATGGAGACCTGGGGCCCAACACAGGGGGCATGGGGGCCTACTGTCCTACGCCACAAGTACGGTGTACACGCACACACACGCATACATACGCATGTACACACCAACACGTGCCTTATGTGTGTTAAACTAAATCATGACTGACCCAAAATAGACGTCATTGTTAAAGTAAAAATCTGTGCAGTGTTGTGACCACACAAAAAACGGAAATGAGCTTCACCTCGACAGTTAATTTCCTACGGAAGCCCTGAAAGGCAACATAAAAAAAGAAAATGAAAAAATTATGAATTGATTTAAAAGTTTAAACGACTTCACAAAGTCGTTTGAATGACTTTTCACAACATCTTATTGTAA
The DNA here is from genome assembly GCA_900302345.1 of Melanonus zugmayeri. Taxonomy (NCBI): domain Eukaryota; kingdom Metazoa; phylum Chordata; class Actinopteri; order Gadiformes; family Melanonidae; genus Melanonus; species Melanonus zugmayeri. The sequence goes on from OMKN01068271.1 coordinate 19,711, forward strand.
TCCATTCATGGAGGAATGAATTATGGTGGAACAGCACAATTACGTGGCTGAAGTGGGTCTCCTTTAGCCTCATTATGGTTCT